>PVJO010012714.1:0-54464 GCA_004026905.1 Hystrix cristata | reverse complement strand
CAACAGGGGAAAGAGAGGGGAAAGGGAAAATATGGAAAATGATGAATGAACCTGATATAAATGGGGGGGAGGGAGGAGAGGGGAGGGGCGGAGGAGAGGGGGAGAACCAAGATGTACCATGTATAGGTACAGAATAAATGTAATGAATGTGATCAATGTATGTAGAATGTACCAATACATGCTCTTGGTTTAAAATAAAAAAAAAAAATAAAGAGCCCAGTGTGATTCTGTGGAGATGAGGAGGAAGAAAACTCCTCTTGTGATACCAGAAAGATCTAATTAAAAACATAAATTACACTTTGCGGGATTTGGGGACATTTATCATGTGACTTTGTACAGGTAAGGCGGTTTTGAAGAATCCTATGAATTATCTTGGAAAATAAAAGGAGATGAAAAAAGAGAGTTGAGGGCTGAATGGAGAAAGAAGGAAGGGAAGAGGACAGATCTATAGCCACTAGAAGGCAGGGAGGGCTGGTGGGAATTCACAGCCTGGTGGTCTGCACACTGTTAAACATGTTCTTAATCACTGGCCATAAGAATATGAGCTCTAGGAGGGCAGAGATTTTTGTTTGTTTATTGCCACATTCGCATGGTTGGTGTACAATAATTTTTTGTGTGCAAGTTGAATAAATGAATTTTTAAATTTTATATATATATATATATATATTTTTTTTTTTTTTTTGAGACAGGGTCTTCTTGCTATGTAGTTCTGGCTGGACTTGAACGCACTATGTAGCCCAGGCTGACCTTCATCTCACAGTGATCTTTCTGCCTCAGCCTTCTGAGAGTTGGGATTACAGGCCTGTGCCACAGTGCCCAGCTGAATAAATGAATATTTTAAAATTAGGCTTGACTTCCACATCTGGCCAAGGTGTGATTAACAGAGACAAGCTGGAAACATTTTTAAAAAGAGGACAGAATATGTGAAACATGATTCTTCAAGACACTAGACAGCAGGACAGTAATCCTTGAGAAAGAGAGAATAAAGGCAGCGAGGCCTGTAGTCACCCCAGCTACATGCCCAGAGAGCTGACAGGCTGTGTGGGAGAAGGAGAAAGCCGGAGAGGTCCTGGCAGACTCCCTCAGCTGAGGAGTGAAGCTGAGAGTCCAGTGGGGCCAGGCAGCCAGTCTGTAGGGCAGAAACCTGGAGGAGAAAGAACTTTACAGAGAGGAAGTTCCAGAAATCTGCAGAGTTCCCTTCATATCATCAGTTGAATACTGATCAGCATGAAGTAGGGAAAGAACCACCTAAAAAGAGGAGAGAGGTCAGGTACGGTGGCACATGGCTGTAATCCCAGCACTCAGGAAGCTGAGGCAGGAGGATCCCCAGGAGTTTGAGGTCAGCCTGGGCTACATAGTGAGTTCAGCACCAGCCTAAACTACCTAGTGAGACCCTGTCTCAAAAAACAAACAAAATTAAAAGGGAGAAAAAAGAAAAAAAAAAAAGAAGAGCGAGAATACGCTTTGGACCTCACACAGGACTAGAAACAGTTCATGTTTCTATTGACCAGAGTGGAAAACCTTGTAACTTGTGTGGCACTGGGAGGACTAACCAGAAGGTTTGCTTTTCCCCTCTCAATAGTGAGGAAAAATTAGCCCCGGATACTCCTCTGGTTCCACCTAACGAAGTTTAATGATAAGCCTTGAATGAACCAAAGTCTTTCCAAGCAACTTAACTGTATCCCAGAAAAAAATTCAAAAATATTTATAGGACTACAAAGATATTTAGATCCTAGCAAGATAAAATTCACAATGTCCACATAGCATTCAGGGTCCAGTCAGGGGAAAGAAATCAAACAGTAATTCAAACAAAAGAAATTTTAATATAAAGAATTATTAACAAGGAAAGAGGATTAACTATAAATGGGCAAAGACAACTCTGAAGTCCATCCTAGGACTGAAAGAAAAATACACAAGGCCAGAATTTGGACTTCACTGGAGAAGGTGAGATTGCAGCCCTCTGGATAATGAAGTTCTCCAGGTTTCCTCAGGCCAGAGCTGGTCCGCAGCTGCTGGGAAGATGGCAAAGCCCCATGTAGGGTGTGTTTTAGTCACTTTTCTCTTGTTGTTGGGACAGAATACTCGACACCCAAAGTTAGGGGAAGAAAGGTTTATTAGCTCACAGTCTGCAGAGGTTTCAGTCTATAGTCCGCTGGGTCCGAGGCAGGGCTGGCGTGCAGACCGGCAGCCGCCGCAAAGTAAAGTGAGGAAAATGCAAGGAATGTATGCAAATAAGCAATGCAAACAAGCAGCTAGTTAAGCATTCTTCCTCTATTATCTAGGCTACCTGCTCCCAGGGCAGCCCACACTCTAGATCCAGCTATCTCTCACCACATGAGGCTTTGGGGGGACATCTAGACACAAACCATAACAGGGTGCAAGTGGGTTGAGGTTGGTGGCCAAAGAACCAGGGTTAAGACTGCCAAAAGGAAATCAGCCACCAGACTGCAGATGAGTTGAAGCTGGGAAACCAACCACTGTGGGGCCTGTGAGGCTCACTGAGGGTCTGCCTGAGGGGAGCTGCTGAAATTGATAGGAGCTGTTGGTGGGAATAGTGCTAATAGGGGGAAGGACTTGGGGTGTCCCCCACATTCTACCTACAACCATGCAATAAGAGCAAGAAAGCAACAGAAGCACATCAGAGCAAGGAAGAGGAGTCTGCTTTGCCTACAGCATCCTTGTGGCACCCTCTACTCACAAAGTTTTGCCTTATGTAGCTAAAAGGAGAAAGGCTTGTAGGGTCCCACTTAGTTCTCACAGGGCAGGCAATGAAGGGTAGATTTGGAGCTGAGTGGGAATAAATGGATAACTAATACAGTTACAGTCTGTTAGCCCATCAAAAATTATCAGGTATGCAGAGAAGAAAAATATGACTCATAATGAGGAGAACAAGCAACAGAAATAGATTTAAAATTACACCGATGACAGAATTAGTAGACAAAAAGAAAGCAGCTACTGTAACAGCTATCACACAGCTTATACAAGAAGGAAGAGGGAAGACTATGCATGTTTAACAGAGACACAAAAACATCTTTAAATGATCCAAATTGAATTTCTAGAGATAAATACAACACCTGGTGTGATGGGGAGGAGGTACATTGGATGAAATAATTCTAGATTGTATGCCGCAGAGGAAAAGATGAGTAAAACTTGAAGATGTAACATTTTAAACTGTCCAAAAGTAAAACAAGGGAGAAAAAGAAAAAAAAATGGGGCGTGGTGGTGCATGTCTTTAATCTTGGCTACTCAGGAGGCTGAGGCAGGAGGATCACAAACTAGAGGCTAGCCTGGGAAATTTAGCGAGATCCTGTCTCAAAATCAGAAAATAGATTAGAGTGTTATCTGCCTGCTTCCTGTCCCTCGCTCATGTAGGGACAGGGAAATTTTCCTTGAAGGAGAGACAGGAGATAGTTTAGGCTTGTGGGCCACATGCTTTCTGTTAACTGTAGCTTCTCAACTGTTTATTAATCTCTGGTCCAAAGAAACCAAAGACAATCTGTAGGCAAATGGGCACGTCTGTCTTCCAGTGAGACTTTATTTACAGAACCAGGCAGCTGTGCTGTGGTCTATATTTTGCTCCCCTAGAGCAGCATCTGAGTGCCCATCCAGTGCCCCCAAAACCCAGCAGGGCTGCTGAGTCCATTAGATGAGAGCTCACACCAGGCCTCAGCCCTGTCTCCCTATTCCTCTCCCTAGTGGGTATTCTCCTTCCAGACCCTATTCTGCAAGGCCCAGAAGGGCAGCTAACAGAGAAGTGAATCTACTTCGCCACTGGATTAGCTCCCCAGGTGGGAAATGAGTACAATCACAGTGTCCTTGTCAGAGAGAAGCAGAGCCAGGAGTGACTCAAAGAGGTGAAGGCAACATGATGGAGGAGCAGAGTGACTTGAAGATGCTGGCTTTGAGGTCTGGAGGGACAAATTGCCACAGACCCCAGGAGCACAGTGGGGTGAGGTAAGGAAAAGATTCTCCCCTGGAGTCTCTGAGGGAGTGTGGCCCTGATGATATCTTGACTTCTGTACAGTGATGATACCGATTCTGAACTTTAGGACTCTGGAACTTCAAGAGAAAAAAAAATATATTGCTTTAAGTCATGCAATTTGTGCTGATTTGTTACAGTAGCCCTAGAAAATTGCTATTGCAGCCCTGTAATTACGCACAATAATTATCTGTGATAACAGAATTGAATGTGTACAGGTTTAGTGCTAGGAGAAAGGAGGCTTTCTGGAGCCCCACACTTTACCCACTAAAGCTCCATGAGAGTGGGAGGGCACCCCAACCAGGGAAGTAGAATGGGCATTGGCACTGGTGTCAGGAGCTCTGGGTTCGAGTCCCTTTCTGCTTCTTCGTTGGGTGATTCCAGGCAGGTGCCAGCCTTTGACTTCCTTGCCCATAAAACTCCCAACAAACAAGTGAACAAAATACAACGACCCTACCATTCTTTTGGGTTGGTGATTTAGCTCAGTGGTAGAGCACTTGCCTAGCAAGTACAAGGCCTTGAGTCAATCCCCAGCACCCGCCCAGAAACAAACGAACAAAAAAATGCAGTGACCTACAAAACTCCCAAACTGGGGTAGAGAGGTTTCCTTCCTGCCCCAAGTTCTAGTAAGCTTAAAGGTAATGCCGGTGAAAGCACACGATAAACATCGGTCAACCTTGGTTGCATTGCCTGCTGTGTGCTAGCCACCGTGCCAAGCATTTCACATGTGTCTTTCCCCAGACACAGGGCGAGAATAGAATAGTGGTCACTGTGGGACCAAAACACGGAGCTACGGTTTCGGATCTGCCACGCTTAGCCCTGTGATCTTAGGCAAGAGACCCAACCTGTCTGAGGGCCAAGAGTCTCACCTCCGAAATGATGCGGGGTCTACTGTCTGCCCTGAGATGTTAGGAGGATCAGATTTACCTTCAGCAAAGTGCCTGCCGTGGTGCCCTTGTTACCGTTTGTTCTTTATTAACAAGTGGAGGATTCCTGGTGAAGATGCTTTCACAAAGGGGTCGAGCTGATGTCTCTCAATTGGAAAACATCCAAATGCCACCAGCATCTGTTCAAATGCAACGCTGCCACTCCCAGCCCCGCCCCGCGGTTGCGCACGACCGAGACCGAACGATGTTTCTCTGTGACAGCACCCTGACTCACACGCACACAGTAATTTTCAGGCGAGGGCCAAGCGACTAATTTTCTCACCTAAAATTTATTCTTCCGTCTTTTGTTATTACAGGCTGGAGAGAAAACATAATAAAAACCCTCTGAGTCTGGCAAAGAGAAACAACATGAAATGTGATTTGAAACTGGAAGTAATCATTGTGTCTACAGTTCTAAAAAAATAAATAAATCAAGGAGTAGATTTAGAGCCAATCTTAAGTCGTACCAGAAGGATCCGAGTTAAAAACACCGGCCACATCCAACAATTCATTGTTTTTGCTTCCTGAGATGCTGCTCTGTCTGGACCCCTAACCCACTGGCCCTTAGCCCATGGATGACCTCAGTTCCCCCTTCTCCCCCAGTCCCACAGAATTTCTGGCTCTTGTAGCTGTGGGGTGTTCCCTGTGGCCTCACTGTTTGCTAGTACTTTGGCCTTACCTCTCCAGCAGTTGCATGGCATGCTCATTAGTCTCCCTGCCCCAGGCCTCAAGCTAGCTGCTACGAGATCTTTCTGATAATCATGGTGACTACAAATTACTCAGAACCTGTTGGGTGTCTATCATGTTGCTTGTGTTCTTTCATTTAATCTTCCCAAAGCCAACCAGGCAGCTTTTTCTTTTCTTTTTAGACAGGGTCTCACTGTGTAATTCAGGCTGACCTTGTACTCACTATGTAGCCCAGGCTGGCCTTGAATTCATGGCAATCATCCTGCCTCAGCCTCCTGAGTGCTGGGATTACAGATGTGCACCACCATGCCCAGCTAGGCAGCTTTTATTTATTCCACTTTACTGATGAAGCAACTTACTGAAGATTGGTCATGGTCAAAAGAGTTGGTAAACAGTACGATGGATTTGAACCCAGGGCTGTGGAACTCCTAAATTTGCACTCTCCTCTTCTCACTGGTTTCCTTTATGGGCTCTCTACTGCCCAACAGCAGAGTTTCCCAAACTGTATCCTAAGACGTCCCTGGATAAAATGCTAATAATAAGTTTTCTTTAAAACAACACAAACTGTGTGAGGGAAGAGATCCGTGGTTAAACAAATTTAGGAGATACTTCCTGTGCTGTTCCCCTTGGAGAATTCCTGGCATACTGTATCAGTATGAATGTCCTGCAGTTAAAAAGTGAAACACCTGAAAGCAGAGTTTCTGGAGGCATTTTCCACGGAAGCCCTGTGGACTGAACACACAGCCTGGAATCCACTCACCCAGCTGAGGTGGCAGGTCCTTAGCCCACTGGTGCACTCACCTCCTAGCCGGCCTTGCCCACCACTTCGTTTTACCTCCTCCTGTCCACCTTCCGATCTTGCCACACCTCGTATCTCCCATTTCATCACACGGGTGTGTTCACACCTCCAGGACTCTGCACAAGGTGTTTCTTCTGCCTGGAAGTTCAGCTCCCTCCTTCCCTTTTCCGGACGCCTCTAAAACCAGCTGAAGCATTCGCTTGGAAGCATTATTTTGAGCTGCCTCACCAGAGCTAATGGCTCCATCGACTGCACCACTCCTAGCATTTACCTCTAGGGTGATGCCTGTCTCAGATTCATCTTTATATGGCTATTTCCCACCGTAGACTGTGAACTTTATTTTTTTCAGTATTAGGTACTGAACCATGGGGCTTGTGCATATTAGGCGACACTCTGCTACTGAGCTACTTTTGGAGGCTTTGTTGTTGTTAATTTTATTTTTTAAATTTTGAGACAGGATCTCACTAAATCACCCAGACTGGCTTCAAACTAGTGATCCTACTGCCTCAGCTTCCCCAGCGGCAGGATTACAGGTGTGTGCCACCCTGCCTGGTGAGTGTGAATTTTTTGAAGGGTAGATTGTGGCTTCTTCATTTCTGAATCTCCAGTGCCACGTACAGGACCTGGTACATAGTGTCTGCCACTGAACTTTCTACAGTCTTCTAATGTGTTTTCTCAGTGTATTTTTCTGATTATAAAAGTAATTCACACCCATTGTGAAACATTTTTAAAATATTCATTAATCCTGGAGGGATCAGGTGAAAGTGTCTCAGCCTGAAGAATTTTAAGAATTACCTAGTCAGGAATGGCAGTGCACACCTGTAATCCCAGCACTCTGGGAGGCTGAGGCAGGAGGATTGAAAATTTGTGCCCAGCTTGAGGCATTTTAGCAATTTAGCAAGATCCTGTTTTAAAAAAGATGAGAGGGAGCTGCGGATGTAGCCCAGCAAAAGGCCCTGGGTTCAGTCCCCCAGTATCTCAAGAAAAAGAAAGATCCTTGGCCTGGGGGTGTTGCTCAATGATGGAGTGCTTGCCTCACGTGTATGAGGCCCTGGATCCCACGCCCGGCACCGCAGAACCACACAACCACAACAAAAAGTAGACCTATTCAAGCAACTGCTGCCTCGCCATATGCGCACACAGGGGCTCAATAAACTTCCAGCTGAGTCTGAAGCTCATCCCTCACTAAGGGTCATTGCTTTGCTGATTTCCTCCCTTCCTGTCTTTTCTATTTCTTTTCTGCTTCCTCTCTCTCTTTCTCCCCCTTTCCCTTTCCCTTTCTTTCTTTCTTTCTCTGCATTTTGCTCTGATCTTCCAAACTCATAATCTTCCAGCCTCAGCCTCCTCAGTGCTGGGATAACAGGCATGTGCCACCACACTTGGCTCCAATATTTTTATATTATAAGCAAGATTATTATAACATCTTTGTTCACAAATCTTTGACTTAGGTTGTATTTATTGCCTTAGGTTCTATTTATTTACGGGGACCCAGGGATAGATCCCTAGAAATGGAACCACTGAGCCCAGAGGGCCAGAAAGTCCCCAGGCTCCTGGGGCAGATCATCAGCTGCTGTTCAGAGCGAGTGTCCCACTTCTGCCTCCCACCGGCAGCTTCCAGGGGTGTTCTTCTCATCGGTTCCCCCACAATTATGGCCACGTTGGGCAAAAAAGGATACAAGAATAGTTGCTATTAAATGTGAGAGAAAAATTGCCTAGCTGGATGGTTTTTAAAGAGGAACACTTAGCAAGCTTTTGAAGTCTAATTACTGTTTAATCAATCTGAAGCACACACAGGCTCATTATTTTCTTTTCGAAGAGACAGAATTACCATGCAGGGTTGGTAATTTTGCCAGGGCTCGGAGCTGTGAGCGCTGCCACTTCGTTCGCTCACGAAGCTTGAGCGGTGGGTGTGTTTTACTCTCTCTCTGTCTCTGAGCAGGGAAACCCGAGGTTCCTCCTCCCCACTTGCTGAGGTAAGGAGCAGGGCCCCTCAGCAGACAACCTCTGTCTGGAGTTGCTCATGCCCTCAGTTCGAGCAAGGCCAGTGGCCCACCACTCACAATGTTGCCCAAGCCTTGATGTTCTGAGCTCTCTTATTTCCTCCCCTTTCCTCCTCCATCCAATCCTGGCAAGCAAGGGTGCCCCTGGCAGAGTTTCTCAAAGCTGAGCCCCACCACAGGGCTGGCAGTGTGGCTCAGTGGGTGAGCACTTGCCTAGCCTTTGCCAGGCTCTGAGTTCCGCACCCACCAGTGCTTTTGGAGCAACCTACCCTGGAGGGAGAAGCCCCCATCTGCAGCCCGTTCCTGCTCAGAATGGAAAAGGCCATGGCTCCCTTCTCTGTGCCCCAGGAGTGGAGGGTGTCCCCAGTGTAGCCAAGAAAGAGAAAGTTTCCAGAAAGAGGGAACAGTGCCACAACCAAGTCCAAAAAAGATCATAGCTACTCAAGTGTTCAGTGCATCCATCCTTTGACCAGCAGTTCCCAGTCTAGAAATGAATTCTCTAGAATAGTCACACGTGCATATAATGCTATATACAAAGATTTTCCCTGTTTGCAATTTTTTAAAAAGTCCACTAACAGGAAACTGGTTAAATAAATAGGATCCTTCCATACTCTGGGGCACTAGGCAGTTAAAAGAAATGAAAGTAATCCTAGAACTATGGGAAGCTGAGGCAGGAAGTTCTCAAATTTGGGCCCAGCCTGGATAACTTAGCAATTTAACAAGACCCTGTCTCCAAAAAAGGAGATGGGGGCACAGGTAATGTGCTGTTAAATGAAAGCAGAAGAAAAATATATAAAAATGGTGCTATTGTACAGGGGTGCAAGTGGATAGAAATAATAACTTCTAAAGTATGTAGCACAGTAGGGTAATTATGGATGACAATAACTGAATGTTTCAAAACTGCTAATGAGAGGATTTTAGTGGTCCCAACACAAGGAAATGATACATGTCTGAGGTGCTAGACCAGCTATTCTGACCTGATCAGTACACACAGTATTCATGTACTGAAATGCCACATTGTACCCCATAAATATGTAGTTCCTGTGTGTCAACTTAAATTTTGTTAAGGAAGAAATACCATTTATGTAACAGGAGACACTTGATTTATTTGCTCAATATTTAATGAGGGCCTTCTACCTCCCAGATACCAGAAGTAAATAGACAAAGCACATGAAGCTCCGGGGCTCACAGGATGCACACTGATGGGGTTTATAACTAAACAGAAAAAATGCTGAGAGCTCTTGACACTGCCTCTCTCTAGGCAGGGCGCAGAGGGCAGGGAAATGGTTGTAATGAGAGTTTTTGTATTTTTCTCTTTTTGCTTTCATACTGCTTGAATTTTTCACAATAAACATGCATCATGTTCTAATTTAAAAGAAAATGAAACGAGGAAATAAAATCAATGTGAAATGCAGCAATGGAGTCCATGACACCACCAGGCCCAGGGGAAGCCAAGTACTTACCACTGGGAGTTCACGATGTTCCACAAAAACCCACTGGAGACCAGTGTCATTCTCTGTCACCAAATCCCAGGGAGCAGACAGATGTGGTCCTTGCTCTCCTGGGACGGAGCCTTCAGGTGAGTCCAGGTCAGGTTCAGGTTCAAGCTGATCTCTCACTTTCCAAGCACCTGGGAAACTGAGTCTGGAGCCAGCTTGGCCCTGGCAGCCCCAAGTCATGACGCCCTGCTGCTGTGGCACTGTGACCTTGGTGGCCAAATGGTGATGTTTTCAGATTCTAGTCGGGTTTACTTGTCTTTCCCCAGAGTGGAAACAGGACACCTCCAACCCTGGTCCTCAACTCTGAATACTCCAAATGCACAGTCAAGTCATCCGAGGAGGTTTTTAAAACTCCCGCCATCCTCTCAGTCTCAGTTGTTATTTATTATCCGAGATGGGTGTCAGGATTTTTAAGTTTCCCAGATGTGCAGGCTGGTGGAGAAACACTAGCCTTGGGGAACAGTGCTGTTTGTCCCTGGTGCAGAAGGACTTCCCATCTCGGATGCTGGGAACCAGGGTCAGTCTGGGGGTGGCTAATTTAATCTCAGTTCACCTGGGACTTGCTCGATTTTAAAACTGACACTCCTGCATTGTGGAAACCCTCTTAGTCCCAGGCAGACTGGCATGTTGGCCGACCCCACCATGTGCATGGTTATGGAAACTTAAATGAGGCCAAGGGTCATGCACACAGGCTACCCCAGGCTTCCAAAAGGTAAAAGGCTCTTTGGGGTGGCTCTTTGTGCCTATGTGGTGAACACTTGACGAGGGCCTCTGGGCCACCACGTGCCATGTGGGACCCAAGGCTAGACCTTGATATGTGTCCCACCCTCCCATCCTTGGAAGCCACATGTAACCCACCTGCAGGAGACTGTCAGGACCAAGCAGCAAACATACCCCACGACTGTCCCCACTTTGCAGCAGCAGGGAACAGGGGTTTCTAAGCCTCTCACCCCCACCCGCCCTTGGGGGCTGCAAAGGCAGTGTAGGGGCCTGCGCACGCTCCCGAGCGCCTCCTGCAGCCCAAGAGAAAGCAGCTGGTTGATTCTTCCCACTTCGGACACCTTCAGTGGATGTGACTTTGAAGAATTAAGCTTGCTGATGCATCTTCAACTTGAATGTCATTTTCTCAGAGCAGTCTTGCCTGCGTGACTCTTGGTCCCAGTCCTGCACACAGTCCCTTCCCCGCCAGGCACAAGTCTCGCTTGGAATTAGTTGTGTACAAATCGGCTGTTTTGCGCCCAGATCCCCAGGGCACTGTACTTTCTAAAGCTTCTGTTGGCGGCTAATACGACCTCCGGGACTTGGCCCTGAGCCCGGCACACAGTAAGGACTCAAGAGATGAAGGCTCTTTCAAGACATGGGAGCCAGAGGAAAAACAAAGGAGGAGGGCTTGGTCCAGGACCCCTGAAGTTCAGAGAAAACTTAACTCCCGGATTTGTCTCCAGAGATTCTCTCTACCTGGCCAGTCTGGGGCACCTGGTTTGCAATCCCTCAAGGTGAGCTTTGTGACTCTGAGGAATCTCAAAATAGAAAACTCACCATCCAATATTCCTTGTATTCCTGAAGAGCTTTGGTCTGGGAGGGTTTGTGGTGCAAGACTGAAGTCTTCCAGGGGCCGTGCTTAGGAGTAGTTCCTGGCCCGGCTGAATGTTAGAATCAGCTGAGCAGCTTTTAAAATTGGAGCCTTGCTGGGCGTGGCGACACATACGTATCATCCCAGCACTGGGAGGTTGAGACAAGAGGAAAGCAAGTTAGAGGCCAGCCTGGGTAGTTTAGTGAGGCCCTATTTCAAGATAAAAAATAAAAAAGGGCTGGGCATGTAGCTCAGTATGAGGCATTGTCTCCAGTACTACAAAATGAAAAAAATGAATGTATAAATAAATAAATTTTTAAAACCTGAGTGTTTAGAGTCACCTCAGGTGAATTAAATGAGAATTTCTGACCGACCTCAAGCATTTGAGAGTTTGAAAAGCTCCCGAGATGATTTTGATGCAGCTAAAGTGCAAGCCTCTGCTCTAAATTGTCGGGTAGAGGGAAGAGCAGTGACCCTCTCGCCCCCAGCCAGCTCTGTGATTGTGGGCAAGTCATCTGACCTCTCTGAACTGTACTTTCCTCAGTTACAAAATGGGCCTATACCTTCTTCATAGGATAGAGTGAGATTTAACTGACATCACTGTTTCAAAGAGCTCAGTCAATGGTAAAGCATGATATGACTCTAAATCCTCATTTCCTTTCTTTCTTTCTTTTTGTTTTTTGGGTTTTTTGTTTTTTTGAGACAGGATCTCTCTTTGTAGTTCAGGCTGGCCTTGAACACACTCTGTAGCCCAAACTGGCTTCAAACTCATGGCGATCCTCTTGCCTCAGCCTCCGAAGCGCTGGGATTACAGGCCTGCCTCAACACGCCCGGTTTAAATCCCTATTTTCTGATTTGGTTACCAGCTCAGCAGAAATAGGTGGTGCTGGGGATTGGGTAGGGCAGTACTGGATGAATGGGGAAGAAAGAAAGGAAGCTGATTGTGTGGGATAGGAAGGGCAGATAGAGGAGAAAAAGGCCTCCTAAGCTATTTGGATGAGGATAAGGTCCACCCCAGTCTGGGGTGACTCCAGGGCCTAAGGATACATCTTCATCTTATTCCCAAAGCTGTTGTTTCCTGGTTCCGGGCACTGTCACCCAAGGAGATGGTAACTGTGTGGACTAGAGGTTCTGCGGGACAGGAAGGTGCAGAAGGGGTGCTTCAGGCTCCGTGTGTAGATTGGGGGGGCGGTGCTTCCTCAGGGGCCCCTTCGTCAGTTCCACTAAAGAAGTCAAGACTTTCCTGGGCTTGTACACGTGGCAGTGGCCCTGGCAGAGCAAGAAGCAGCCAAGACTATGAGTACTGGGGTGGGGGCAATGCCAGGGGTTACCAGCCAGGGCTCCCCCTGAGCCGCTGTGGCAAAGGCTACTCCCGCCCGAGGTAAGGAGGTCAATCTGCTAGTGTACAGCAGCAAACAGGGTGGCAATACTGCTGTATGCCTCCATCTACCTCCAGCTGCGCATCTCAGCTCTTCTACCCAAACCTCCCGTCCAGCCCCCTGCTCCTTCTTTCCTACAGGTTCACCCCATGTTGCCCCACCCAGCATCTCTTTCCTGCTGAGCCAATAACAGAATTTGAAAATAAAGGGGCGGTGGCAGGGGAGACATATCCCTTGGAAATGTCCTTTAACAACTTCGATGAGCTTCATTCCTGTACAGATACTGACTTGTGATGATGACAGTTACTCCTTTTTAAAAAGTAGGGATTTGAGGTGGGCATGGTGGTGCACACCTTAATCCCAGCACTTGGGAGGCTGAGGTGGGAGGATTGTGGAGAGTTCCAAACTAGCCTGGGCAACATAGTGATTTCAAGGCCAGCTTGAATTGACCTACATAGTGAGACCCTGTCTCAAAAAAAAAAAAAAAAAAAAGAATTAGTGTTTCTGGAGACTAGAATAGGAAGAACTCTCAAAGACAGAGGGGCAGGGAAAAAAAATTTATGAACAGAACCCAGGTTGCATGGGAAATAATACCAAGAATCAGTGCGTAGGACCACATTCTACTAAAAGGCTTTTACACAGCAAAAGAAATCACATAATAGAGCAGGACAAAAATCCAGACTGGGGAAAAAATCTTTGCCAGCTGCCCTTCAGACAAGGGTCTAACATCTAGAATATATAAAGAACTCAAAAAAATCAACCCCCCAAATTTAAAGACCCAGTCCAAAAATGGGCATCTGAAATGAATAACACTTCTCAGATAAAGAAATAAAAATGGCAAATAAACACATGAAGAAATGTGCAACATCACTGGTCATTCGAGAGATGCAAATCAAAACAACATTAAGATTCCATCTCACTCCAGAAAGAACAGCTATTATCAAGGAATCAACCAACAACAAGTGCTGGCAGGGCTGCGGGGAAAAAGGTACCCTTCTCCACTGTTGGTGGGAATGCAGACTGGTCCATCCACTGTGGAAATCAGTATGGAGACTCCTCAAAAAACTAAATCTAGAGATTCCACTTGATCCAGCTATTCCTCTGCTTGGTATCTTCCCAGAAGAATTGAAAACCTCATACCATAGAGATATATGCACAACCACGTTAATAGCAACACAGTTTGTAATAGCTAAGTCTTGGAAACAACCCAAATGCCCAACAACTAAGGAATGGCTAAAGAAGATGTGGTTTTTCTACACAATGGACTACTACTCTGCCATAAAAAAGGGTAAACTAGGGTCATTTGCAGGTAAATGGATGCACCTTGAGAACATACTCAAGTGAAATAAATCAGTCACTCATGAGTACACATCAAATTGTTTCTCTGATATAAGAAACCATAAGCATACATAAAGACAAAGAGGCATAATAGATATTAGGTAAAAGAAAGATAATATTCAAAAGAGAGAACTGGAAGGGGAAAAGAAAGAAGGGAAAAGGGAAAGAAAGGGAAAAGGGAAAAATAGAAAATGTAAATAAACTTGCTGTAAATAAGGAAAGGGGGGAATGGAAGGGAGGGATGGGGAAGGGGTGGGGACCAAGATACATCATGTACAGGTACAAAATAACCATGATAAATGTGATCATTATGTATACAATGTACCAATACATGTTCTTGGTAAAAAAGAAAAAGAAAAAAAGAAAAAAGGATTCTGGTTTTGGAGGGTAAAAGATGATATGAAGGTATGAATACCAGGAGATTGAACCCAGGGCCTTGCACTAAGCTACCTCCCCAGAACTTTTATTTAAAAAAATTTTTTTTTTGACCCATGTTCTAAGTTGCTAAATTGCCCAGAATGGCCTTGAACTTGCAATCTGGCCTCACCCTCCCAGAGTGCTGAGATGACAAGGCTGTGCCACCACTCGCATCTCTGGGGGCCCTTCCGAGGCTACTTACTGCAGTGATTTAAACCAAAATGGTGTGGTTGTGAAGGCCAGCAGCCATGCCTGGAGCTGAACACATAGCTCAGTGCTCACTTGCCTAGCATGCAGGAGGCTCTAGATTCCATCACCGGCACTGCCAGCAAAATAAAAAATAAAAATAAAAAGAAGGAAAAAAAAATAGGGTTTGGTTTCCAACCTTTACTCCTTCACAGCCCAGAGAGGTAGGACGTCTCCTAGGCTTAACCTTCAACCTCTTAAGGAAATAACCAGTGAGGGGGAGTTCAAGCTTACCAGGATTTGCTGGTTGTTAAAATTTTGTCCCTTTGCTTTCTCTATCTTTGTGTATGTAGTATATATTTTAAAGTTATTTTAATTTTGATGAATCATAAAGAGCAAAATAAAAGATAGGTAATAGGAAGCAGGGAGATCGTTCTCAAATGGGAAGATCAAGAGATGGATGGAGGAGGGACAGAGGGGAGGGGAAGGGGATGAAACAAGAATTAAGATGTGTTATTCATGTGTACCTTCTCCCCACGATGAATGTAATCATTATGTGCTGAAAACATGTACTAATAAAAATACATTTTAAAAAGAAAGTAATGTGCAGACATCACAAAGCTTTATTTTTAATTCATCAACACATATCCCTTGGGAATGTCCTTCAACAGTTTTTTTTTTTTTTAAGGTCTGGGATCCAATCCAGGATTGTGTGTTATATTTAAGTGTCCAGCTTCTTTAGTCTTGTTGAATATAAAGCAATTGCTCGAACAAATTTGGTCTTTTCTGACACGGACACTTTTGAAAAGTCCAAGCCAATTGTTAAAACCATAATTGCTTTAACTGCAATACTCTTTTTTTATTTTTTTATTTTTTTATTTTTACCAAGAACATGTATTGGTACATTGTATACATAATGATCGTAATCAACATGGTTATTTTGTACCTGTACATGATACATCTTGGTTTTCCCCTCTCTTCCCCCCTTCCCCCTCCCCTCCCTTCCATTCACCCACCCCCTCCCTATTTGCAACAAATGTAGTTACATTTTTCCATTTTTTCCCCTTTCATCTTACTAACTGCAATACTCTTAATTCTACATGTGATCCTTGTCCTACGAGTGTAAAAATTATTCATACCTCCACCAGGTGGCACTCTCGGCAGCCCGTGGTCTTTAAACCTCTTGCAAAGGGCGTTTTAAGGCAAACGTGATTTGTGGTCAGACAAGGCTCTTAAAGGTCAAGTGAAGATGGAGTGTTGGAAGCGCCAGTACACTTTTAATGGCATGTAGTGTCCTTTTGAGCAGAGCTTCTCATGAGTCACCTGGGAATCTTGTTAATCAGGATTCTGTTTTGGTAGATGTGGAGTGAGGCCTAAAATTCTGCATTTCTTTTTTTGTGAGTTTTTTTTGTTTCGTTTTGTTCTGTTTTTTTTGAGAGAAGGTCTCACTTCGTAGTTCAGCCCATGGTGACCTTCCTGCTTCAGACTCGCAAGTGCTGGAATTACAGGCATGCGCCACCACTCATGGCTCTAAATTCTGCGTTTCTAACACCCTGCAGGGGATTCCGATAAGGCTAGTCTGCAGACCACACTTTGAGTGGCAGGGGACGGGACTGGAACAAGCATTTGATGAAATGTGTCTATGTGCAATTAGGTAATTACTTGTTTGTCTTTTGTGGTCCTGGAAATTGAACCAGGGTGCTCTACACTAGGCTACTTCCTTCTCTTTTTTTTAATTAATTAATTAATTAATTAATTAATTAATTAATTTATTTATTTATTTTTAGGTGCTGGGGATTGAACTCAGGGCCTTGTGCTTGCTAGGCAAGCGCTCTACCACTTGAGCTAAATCCCCAACCCCTTATTTTTTCATTTGGAAACAGGGCCTGTTCTCTGTGCCCAGCTGCTACTTTTAAAATTTTATTTAATTTTATTTAGGGTTTGTTTTTTTTTTTTTTTTGTGGTACTGGGAATGAACACAAGGCTTTTGAACTGAGCTACTTCCCCTGCCCTTTCTCATAAGAGAGGCTGTCCTTGAATTTGTGGTCCTCCTGTGTCAGTCTCCCAGAGTGCTGGGATTACAGGCATGTGCCCCTACACCGCATTTTCTGTTAGTTAATTTTTAAACTATAATTAATTTTTGATGTTAGGGCTTTTTCTCAAAGGATCTGAAGCAGCTGACAAGATGAAAGATCCTACACTGGAGCAGCTGGGAATCAAAATGGAAGCGATAGCATCTAAAGGAAGAGGGAGTGATGGAACTGGCACTTAGCAGTTGTTAATTACACTAATGGGGTGCAGAGTTTGGCTCCAACTTCCTTGGCAGCTGAGGTTAAACAGGAAGCACGTGGGACCATGTCGTGTTCATTGTCTGACCTAAGAAAGCCCGAGTACTCACCAGAGACTCACGTCCGGGAGCAGCGGAAATCTGGTAGCGGAAAACCGTGTGTCATCCGTTAGGCTCCAAGGTGGATGAGGTTTACCAAAACAGCTTAAAAAAAGTCCTGGCTGAAGAATATCATCCTTCTATCTAAGAGTATAATGTTAATTCATATTAGCCCCAATGGTTCAGGTGAATTCTATTGTGATGATCCAAATGAAAATCAAGATGAAAATGAAAACTTCCAAGAATAGTTTAAAGAGGCCTGGACTCTTAGCTTACAAACATCTGTGATTCTCACATCTCTGATTAACACTGAGCTACAGCAAATTTATGGGCTAGATTTTCATAGATTCCACACATATTTGAGTTTCTACTACAAATGTTCTCTTCCTGCAGGGTGCTGCCCGGGCCAGGGTATCTCTAGGGCATAAAGGCAGAGTACAGAAGACCAGAAGGGAAGCCAGTTCTGTATCTTCAATTGTATGACGTATTTGCCAGGGTTTATCAAAAGACAGAGGCGGCATATCCAGGAAATTCACTTTTTCTGGGCAACAGAAAGTTGCTTTCTGTTAAGGAGAAAGGAAAATCCTTGTTTTCTGCTGAAGCCTTTTCAAAATCTAGTTCTTTTCCAAAGCCTCTGAACGTCCTGTGGATATTAACAAATATCTTTTGTGTTTTTCTTTTCCCCGAGTTCAATTTCTAGTACCAAAACCCTAAATAAATCCCCCTAAAAAAAACCATTGCAAAGACCCTCAGATGAGCTTAATTGTCCTTTTAGCATTTGTAGGTTATAAGAACATTTTCCTAGACATTTGGGGGCCTTTTACAATGACTACAAAGTCCCCATATCTTGGGGCTCCACTTCTTAAGTACACAGTTAACACTGGCAAGGTTCGACTCTATGATATTTGATATTCTCTCTATATACATATTTGATATTCTCTCTCTATATATTTTCTAGCTACTAAAGATTTAATCCAGGGCCTTTGTGCTACATCCCCAGCCTGTTTATTTTTTGTTTTGAGACACTCAGTCTCATAAAATTGTGAGGCTGCCCAGGCTAGGCTTGAAATTGCCATCCTCCTGCCTCAGCCTCCTAGAATGCTGAGACTACTGGTATGTGCCACCAGGCTCAGCTGAGACTGTAAATTCTTTAACAAGAATGTCTTGCCAGAGTATTCTGTAAGATGAAGTGGTTGATGAGGCTCTCACCAGCTATGCAGATGTTTTCTGTGGAAGGCCTGACCTAAGAACCCCCAACTTGTTTGCGAAATAAATGTCACATGGACTTCGTTATCCTAAATGAAGTATCCTTCTCTGAGCCTCCATTCTTCCAGGCTGTTGGGAAAATTAATGTTGGCCTTAGCTGGAAAATACCTTCTTCTCTAAGGCTGCACAAGAATCAGGAAGGCTCATGAGGCCCTTAAAAAAAAGGGAAAGGAAAGTGATTCTGGTTGTGGTTATTGTGCAAGCTCCCAAAGTCCCCAGGATGCAGGTCGCTCCTGTGGAAGAGGAACTTTCTGTCACATGAGGTGCTTGGAGGCTCAGTCAAGGCTGCAGGGCCCAGGCGTAGGGTTGCTCCTGTGGCCGGCCGGCTGTTCTTCAGGGCCCAGCCTCCGTCTGGGGACAGGAGTGGGTCCAGGTTCAGAGACTCTCCCTTGGGTGAGGGGTGCGCAGGGGGTTCCTTCTGGGCCTGTGCACAGGGTTGACAGGGGCAGGAAGGAGTCCAGGGAGAATGACCCCCAGCCAAAGGTGCTGCACGGGGCCTGGAGAGGGACAGCTCGCTTCAAGTCTTGGGTCCTTGGGGCCACTCCTGAGTCAGCACAGCTTCAGATGCTAAAGCTGCAGATGCCGGAGGATCTACTGAACAGCCGCAGTCAGAAGCTTCATGATAAAAAAAACTCCTTTTGCCAACCTGATCTTCTCAAACTAACCTTGTCGGAGACGTCACCTGTAAGCAGAACTTGTCTCGGCTCAGGGACACACACTTTTAACAGAAGGCGGCTGGCGCAACAGCTCCCAGAGGCAGCATTTGTTTGAGGCCTCGTGTCTATCCTCACTTTAGGCGACTCTGAAATCTGTTCTTTTCCTGGGGTCGGGCTCCAGGCTCTGTAGAAGTCCTGATAGTAGCAGATTTCCTTGTGCCACGAATTCTGACCCGTTACCCAAGGCCCAAGGAGGGAGTATAGGGAAGCAAGAAACCGATGGAATCACTGGCCCCAAACCAGACCCTCCTGTGCCAAGAGGCGCCAGGAAAACCAGCGCATCCAAATCGGGGAGATAAGGCAGCGACCAGAGACCTTTCCTAACAATCCAATATGTCCTTGGGGAAATAATACACCCAGAGACAAATATATGTAGAGTACAACTTCATTTGCTTTTAGAGGCCTTTATTTTTCTGTCCTAAAGAGAGAAAAATAGAAAATATCCCATGTATCGGCATCAGTAAATATAAGCCTATAAACTTAAGTTCTGTTTTTTGTTTTGTTTTTTTTTTTTTGGTACCGGGGTTTGAACTCAGGGCCTCATACTTGCGAGGCAAGCACTCTAACCACTGAGCTAAATCCCCAGCCCGCTTGAGTTCTGTTCAACCAGATAATGGGAGGGAGAGAAAGGGAAGAGATGAAGCGAAGGAGAGTAAGAATGGGAAAGTAGGAAGCAGAGAAAGAATGAGAGATGAGAGTGAGGAAGAGCTCAGAGGAAGGTCAGAGAGGGAAGGAAACACAATAGTGTTTCAGAGACACAGCGCAAGACAGCAAGGCACAGGGAGAAAACACCAGATTGGGAAGCTCAAAGACAATGCTGAAAGGATTCTGCCATCACCATGTTTACAGCTCTTAGATACCTGGAAAGGCAGAGCTGCAAAGATATGAGCCCGTCTCGTCCATTCCTTTCTGTACAAGATGCACGTCTACTGGGAGGCTCAGGACGACAACTTACTTAGAAATAGATCTTTGCAGATGCGATTAGTCATAGTAAGGTCACACTGCAGTAGGGTGCACCCTGCGTTCAATTATTGGCGTCCTTACAAGAAGCCACATGCAGGCAGACACACGCATGTGGAAGACAGTCATGTGGGGATAGAGGCTCAAGTGACACAGCTACAGGATCACTGGCAACACCAGAGGATCACTGGCAACACCAGAAGCTAGAAGAGGCAAAGAGGGCGTCTACCCTTTGTAGGGGGCACAGCATTGCCCACACCTTGATTTCAGACTTCTGGGGTCCAGAACTACATGAGAATAGATTTCTGTTGTTCCAAGCCGCCCAGGTTGTGGTGATTTTTCATGGCAGCCCTGGGGGAAAATAGGACTCCTGGGATGTGTGACATTTTAAAGATCACATAGTCAGCTGATTGCCAATCTCTTATCTCAATACCTTCTGTTTTTCTTTAAGAATTTTATTAGGAAAAAAAAAAGAATTTTATTTGTTTTCCAGGATCCTTCGTCCTGTCTGGACTTAGAAATAATGCTTCTCTTCTGTTGTCAAAATTCATTTTGAGATAAAAATTCATTTCCCACCAACTTATGAAATCTATGTGAAGGGACAATTCAGGCTTTAGAAATACTTTGGATTATGATGTTTTTCAAGAAATTTACTGCTTGTTCTTTTGGCATTCCAAAATAATCTCAGAGACTGTTACTTGTGAGAGACAAGAGCTGTCTTTTTTAAATGTTGAAATCACCAATTAATTTCAAGCAATTTTCTAAAGACAAGCAAAGTCCTGCTGGGAATATTGGATTGTTGAATGTGAAACTGTTATTTATTTATTGTGGTGCTGGAGATCAAACCCAGGGCCTTCAGCATGCTAGACAAGCTCTCTACTACTGAGATCCATTCCCAGCCCCTGAAGCAGACTCTTTGATAAGAAACATATTAGCCCCTGTTTGGAGGGTTGTTGTTTTGAAGGGGCAGGATCTTGCTAGGTAGTTCAGGCTGTCCTTGAACTCACCATGTAGCCCAGGCTGGCCTCAAGCTTGCAGCATTCCTCCTGCTTCAGCCTCCTAAATGCTGAGCTTACAGGTGTGCATCACTATCCCCAGCTGGAGTTTTTAGCTGACATCAAATTATATGGTGCATATGTGAGTTTTTAATTATTTAGAATTTCTTAATCCTCTTTTGGGTCACATCTCCCTTTGAAAAATAGATAAAAGCTATAGATTCTCTCCCAGAAACCTGCTCTATTTTTTGCACCTACTTTCAGAGATTCCCAGACATGAGTCCTACTTGTCCCCCACCCTGTGGGCCTCAGACTGAGGACCAGAGCTGTGAGACCGTCCTCACAGCCTCACAGTGTTGAGGAAAGGCTGAATCTGACCACCGTGGCAGGGGTTTTTCACCGACACCCTAAGGACACAGGTGGCTGGTCTTAGAAACAATATAGGCAGGAGTAGAGTTCTTGCTGGGCGCTTTCCGGGACCCCAGGCCTGAGGCAGGCCAGTGGGAATTCGGCAGGAACTCCCTTTGATGATGGTGGTGCTCCGTAGAGGACTAACAGAGTCAAGAAGCTGGGCAACACCCAGGGAGGACACAGCCCTCCTGCTGTTCCTCTGGGTGCTGTTCTCCCTCGCTTCGGGCCTTCTCGAAGCTTCACCCTGTGTCTGCTACACCGCTTGCCCACCTGTCGCCCTCCACCTGTGCTCAGGGCTTTGGTTACACCAAGCTTCCTCTTGAACTTCCCCCTTCCATGCGCCTGTGTGTGCTTTTCACTTTCCACCACAACCCTCACCACATTGTGTGGTCACTGGGTCACAGCTCATCTGCATCTCTGCTGGACTCTGGTAAGCATCCCACCCAGCACTCAGCAGGGTGGTGGCCACGTGGATCTGAGCTTGTTGAGCGAATGAAAGAATAACGGCTATTTCTATGCAAGGACCCTCAATCTTGCCACTAATGGTATTTTGGACTTGATCCTTTGTTGTGGGAGACTGGCCTGTGGATGTACATTGTTTGGCGGCATCTCCAGCTTCTACCCACCCCCACACCAGGAGCACATTCACCTGCTATGAGAGCCAACAATGTCTCCAGATACTGTCAAACGACCATTGAGACACAAAATTGCCCAGGGTGAGAATGACTGCTTTGGCACGCAAGTATTGATCACAATGTCACATTGCCCAGTTGAGTCTGGGTCAGAGAGTGAGTTTGGTTAGTCTGTCAGTGAATGTTGATGACCAACAGTATATGCTCGTGTAATGGTTGGCTGGCCTCTTGGGGGTCCTCAGGAGAGGATAAAAGCCTGTGTGTCTGCTAGGGACTAAGTCTTTCTGTGACTGATGCACCTGAAGAATGTGAGAGCGCTGTAACTAATGAGTTCCACGGCCAAACCCCACCCCCACCCCGCCTCGCAGGCAGGCTCTTGTGAGGTTCACAGTTTCAGACACTTGATGTCTGAGTGTTGTGTGGTTTCCTCCGCAGAAATACAGGTGGCAGGAAATTAACACAAAACTCACGTGTGTTCTGCAACAGGAACAGGTTTTTTTTTTTTTATTTTGGTCACTGGAGATCAAACTCAGGGCCTTATGCTTGCTGGGCAAGTGCTCTACCATTGAGCTCAACCCGAGGAACAGGGAGGGTCTCTGCTGCTTCCCAGGCCATGACCTTTCTCTGGTGGCAACAGGGTCTGAAGAGCTGACACGGGAGCTCTGGACTCTCCCCAAATCATTGGCACTTCAGGAGCTTGTTAGAGGCCATCTAATCATCCTCCAGTCCTTTGTCTTTAACCCGAGTCCACGGTCCTGTATGACATTCCTGTGATACAAATCATGCACGTGTGTGTGGTTGGGGGGAAGCAATCACAAGATTTCATCATATTTCCTTTTTGTGAGGCAGAGTCTCACTATACAGTTTAGGCTGGCCTTGAACTTGCAGAAATCCTCCTGCTTCAGCTTCCCAAGGGCTAGGATTACAGTGTGGGACACCATGCTCGGCTTCATCATATTTTCAAAGGAGTCTCACTTCTCAAATGCTATTTGTCTAACAAATGCTATTTGTCATTTGAGAGATAAGGAAACTGAAGCCCAGAGGTTAAAAGGCTCCTTTAGCTTTTCGCAGTTGGAATCTGGCAGATCTCTTGTGGCTTTTCTGTCCAACAGGGTTCTGGGGGCAGTGACATCTGAGGTCACTGGATGGGTTCTGAGGACTGGTGAATTAGGAGGGAGGATGCCCAGCCAGAAGAATTGTCAAATAAAATACAAGCTGGTCTGTTACATTTGAAATTCAGATAAATAAAAATATTTTAGTATAAATATGTACCCAACAGTATATATGGGACATACACTAAGAACTTATTTGTTTATCTGAAATTTAAATTGAACTGGGTATCTTGGATATCTTTTTCTTTTCTTGCTCTCTCTCTCTCTCCTTTCTTTTTTTGTTTTTAGTGCTAAGTCTGGCAACCTTGTTTGCCAGGGACGCCCAGGAACCTCCAGCTGGGAAGTGAAGACTAAGGCACCAGGGCCATTGGATTCTAATGACTTGGTTTCGAGACTCTGTGTCTGGCCCTGCCTCCAGTAGACGTCATCTCAGTCTGCCTATTAGACCTGCTTAGTCCCCCTGTGACTCTAGAGGTCTGAGGATCTCTGAATGCTCCCAGTATTCTACTTCCATGTGGCCTCTCAGAAAACGACATCACACAGATCTGAGGGGAGTAAAGACCAAATTTATTTAATACAACATCCCTCAGGCACCCTGCAGGTGTGTCGCTGAGGCGGGCAGGGAAGGAGATTTGGTGTGCTCACTCCACAGTAATGGCCGCAGCCACTTCCCGCCCACTCAAGACAGCCTCCAAAACAGCCTAAGATCTCAAGAGACCACTTCCATAGCAGGGAATAAGTTAAAAAAAAAAAAAAGTAAGAAAAATACACACTTCATTTTTCTATTAAAAATAGTATTTGCTGCAGGCAGCCATTTCTCATCTTTTGGCTTTCAGCATGGTGGAGGAAAAGACAGGGCGTAGAAAACATGGTCAGAATATCCGTGCTCGCTCCACCTTCCTTTTCCATTCTGAGCGCTGCCCACATGGGCCTCACCTCCCATTTGGCCTCTCAGGAGTCGCACCCAAGCAGCTTCGTTCTCCCACTTGTGGTGGGTGAGGTCAGAGGGGATGGGGGAAGCCTTCTGGCCATTTCCGAAGAACGAGCACTACCCAGAGCTTCAGGCATTTGACAGACCAAAGGGAAAGAAAAAAACTAAGCCTTAGAGTGGGCCATCTGCTAGAAGTGATTGGGTACAGATAAAACGGGTAGGAGGGAGCATGCAGAAGTTCTTTATCTCTGTACAGGACAAAATCTTCAAGTTTTAAAATACCCCAGGGCCTGTGTACTCTGACCTTCTTCTGCTCTTCCACATTGGAAGGAGCCTACACAGGCGACCGAACAGCCCCTCTGTGTCTCTTTACACTCAACATTAACGCAGCAGGATGGACTTAAGAACTGGTTGCCTTGATCTGAGGAATTTCTAGGTTAGATGTGAGCAGAGCAGGTTCATACGTGTACAGAGCTCTGGAATATGGGACTCTCCTGCTCTTCTTGGGATGTGGACATCCTGCCAGGGAGGAGCACCTGCTTTCACTTTCCTAGGTTCCGTCAAGGGAGCCTTCCGTTCTCTGTAAGGACAAAAGACAAAACAAGCTGTAGTGACACCCTTAGCACTGAAGGTCGCCCTGGTAGAGTGATATGCAGAAGGGCAGTCAGCAGCCCACAGAGGAACCTCAAATCTGTGCAGTCACCTGCTGGTCCCCCTACACCCCGCCGCACTCACGTCCCCCTTCCCTGTGCGCCTGCTCTGCGGGGTCTGCCGCCCCTGTCCTTGCACACATGCTGCACATCAGTCTAGCGAGCAGCTGCATCAAATGCGCATGTGCACCGGCCTGGCGGCCCACGGGTGCTAAAGTTACCCGTATGGAGAGAAAGGACCTACAGGTTTTAAGAGACCTGGCTTCTAGCTCCAGCCCCATCTCTAACTAGCATGAGCTGTACTGTCTCTAGGTCTGCTTTTTAATTTTAAAAATGGAGGAATGAACTTAAATGGTCAAACTTAAATGTTTTTTAAATGATATGATTCTGTCTTAAAAGGAATGAATTTTGAATGATACATTTCAAAATAGATGAACCCTGAGAGAATCATGCTGAGAGAAATAAACCAGACATAAAGGACACACATCATGAATCCACTTGTTCGATGTACCAAGAATGGTCAGATTCACAGAGACAGAAGGTGGGATGGTGGTTGCCAGGGAAGGGTGGTGGAGTGACTGTTAAATGGGTACGAGTTTCAGTTTGAGGTGATGAAAATCTTCCGAATGGATGACAATTTAGGAGGTGGTTGGTGAAGATAGTTGCACAGCAATGTGAATGCACCTAATGTAACTGCATTATACATTTAAAAATGGTTAAATCGACAGATATATATCCACAATAAAAAAGTTAAAACCTCTTATATCATCTTGCAGTGCTCTTTAACTGCTTCAAGTGATAATCGGATCAGCTCTCTACCAGACCCCTGATCCTCATCTGGCCTGCACCGTTCTCTGTGCCGAGGGTGCAAGAACCTGCCCCCAAGACTTTTACACACGATCAGTTATTATGAGAGAGAAGAGAGGTGAGCCCTTAACAAAGGACAAAGAGTTCAGAGGCAGTTAGACAAGCCTGGACTGGGAGTGAGGGGATCACAGAAGGGCCTGGAGCTGGTCTCAAAGGTCAAGTTTTGACGAGTGGAAACAGCAGAGGGCCCTGGGCCACTATTTGGGACCGTCTCTGGCACAGAGCATCTGCTAAGGTGGAGTTCAGCAGGGCACCAGCACAGCAACATGTAGGGGCTGCTGGGGGTCTTGGGAAACCCATGGCTGGGCTGGGTTGGGCTTCCCAAGGGTGAGTTGAGATCATGTCTCTGTTCTGTTCTGGCCTTTAGGAACAGGATGCAAGACTGAGAGGGCCTAACTAGAAGGTCAAGGCTCTTGCTCCTCCTTTGCCAGAAGAAACCCAGAGCAGCAGGCCAAAAAGGCTGTGTTGGCCCCGGGGGGCTGGAGGCTTGCCAGTGCCGGCAGCTACCCTTGTACTATTTCCTCCCCTCCAGCTGGCGGAGGGAGCCTGACCGTGGTGTCCAGCCTTTCTGCAGGACCCAGAACTGAGCCCCTCCCTGGACACCTCTGCTCTCCCTTTCTGGGGGCAGAGTGCCCAGCACTGATACACGACCAGTGCCACAGAGAGGAAGGGCTCGGTTCAGGGACTCTGAAGAAAAGGTTAACTCACTCACAGCTGAGGACTGAGCTTGCTGTGCCTAAGACAGAGGCCAGCTGTCAGGCACCTGAGTATAGCCGTGGAATTACCCATTTCTGGTCAGAATATGATTCAAATCCCCTCAAAAGTCATTTGTTTCCAACACCCCCTGGATCTCTAATTCCTACTTCTAGAAAATACTATGTGTGAGTACTTCTAATGTATTAGGACTGTGTCAGATGCTCTTTTAATCCTTGCAACAACTAGGTGAGACATTTTACCATCCCCGGTTCACAGATGAAGAAACAGAGGTGTTGAGAGGTTAAGAAGCTTGCCCAAGTGACATGGCTGGTACACAGCTATTTAAGCACAAGTTAAGTCAGAATGTGGCTCTCCGACTCCCAGGTTAAAGCTTGGCTTTGGTTGAATCCTACTCCTTTTGGGGAAGCAATTGCTACATTCTACATACGTGGCAGGAGCATCAGAGAGCCAAATAAAGTAACTTCAATGACATCCCCTATGGCCAAAGCATTTGGTGAAAAGGAATTTAAAGTAGATAACAGTTAGCTTTTATATGGCTGCTAAGTTTTTCATTTAACCCTTAATAAAGCCCTAGTAGGTAGCTGTTGTTCTCCTCCTCCTCATCTGTACTTTGTAGATGTGGGAGCTTAGGCTTGGGGAAGACAGGGTTACCCCAAGAGGGCTGCAGAGTTGAAACCCACTCTTTGGTCTACTGACACCCGGTCCCAGATAGGTTCCACTGCGGCCCTGCTGTGTGTGGCCCCAGGAGGGAGGAAGGTGAGCAATCACGGGCAACTGCCTTTTTCCATCAGAAAGTAGGGTTCTTTCCAGATCTGCGACCCCCACAGGTCTAGATTCACCCTGTCATTTCAGTACAGGGTGTTCTCTCATGTTATCTGTCTGCGTAGGCCACAAACACAATTATAAACAAGGCAAAAATGGCAGAGGAAAAGTGAAGTCAGAATGTGCCATTGAAGCCAGTCAAACAATACCAAATTAGCAGTTGGCTAAGTGGCTGTCTCATTGTTAAGATATTTCCTCCAATATGTTTTCAGAAGTAACAGCCATTAAACAAGAGGGAATGATCGCCAGGTTTGATTTCAGGAAGGAAATCCCCTCCCATTTCCCTGCTGGGCAATTCAGTTAATTTTCTCCTGACCTACTCCAGCTGATTATTAGGGAAACTATACGTGCTTCTTTTATAAACAAAACCCATTAGCTTAAAGATTCAGAATTCCTTTCCCAATGGCTGGGAACTCTTTGGTGGCTCACAAAAGGCTACATTCTGCGGGGCTGGACCAGCCTGAGTGAGCTCCTAGAGCAGACTCTTGGGCCCGTGGTGAGTTTCTGGGGAAAGGGAAAGTTCAGTGTGGCCTGGAGTTTGGATCCTTTGCCCAGAAGGACTCGCTGGAATGAAGACAAAGTAAATAAGTTGGTCCCGAGGCGTGTTTATCCTTGTTGGCAGTGGCCTGGACTTGGGGGCACAGGAGCATTTATCGCAGAGGGAAAACACATTTTTATCAGTCTCCCACACAGCTTGTGGGGCAGAGTTCTCACTCTCCACTCTCTCAACGCCATCACTGGGGCAGCAACCTCATTTGCTGTGGTGTGGACAGAGCACTGGCCAAGGACCCCAGACACCTGGGCTCCAGTCCTGGCTCTAGGTGCCTGAGGGCAAGCTCTTCTGCCCTTCCAAGCCTCAGTTTCTTCATCTACAGATTGGGTTCCCCAACCTCCTGATGCAACAGTCTCTGATTTCAGGAGTCTGGGTGGGTGTTGACTAGAAAAAAACAGACGTTCCTTTCATTCTTCTTTTCCTTAAATTGATAGCCTTCCTCCACAAAAAGAATGTCAGCAGCTTCCTGCCTGTCAAATGCATAAGAAGCTCTGTTTTACAAGAATTCAGACTTGGGCAAAAACAAAGGAAGCCAGGGGCCCAGTGGAAGGGGTTGCAGAAGTCTCTCTCAAAGTTCCTTCCAGATTTTAAAGACGCAGTTCGTGAAACAGATTCCTCATTTCTCAAGATAACAGCTGCCCTGTTAACTCCTGCACTGCTGGGCGGCTCCCAGAAAGGCCGAGAATGGGAAGGTCAGCAAGAGACAGGCCTTTGCAGTCTCAGCGTGGGCCTGTGTCTTTCCTACTGAAAGAGCAGTAAGTGTCCTAGATGACCAGGCCTTTGGGGGGATTCCGAGGGTCCACCCCTTCCTATGTGGGTTGAGATACAATGACAGAAACAAGTACTCAGTCAGAACTGGCCCAGGTTAGTCAGAGGATCCTGGTTTAAAGCAGACTAGGCTAGGATGGGGGCAGGAGGATTAGTGGAAAGCAGACCCTGCGAGAATCATAGCTTACTCTTCCGTTGACAGTGTACTTACAGAATATCTGTTTTCCACAAAATCTGCAAGACAAAGAATAGCATGGTGGTGAGCAGTGCAAAGAGCTGGCTCCCCACTCGATCTCAGGGGCTGAGGGGCAGGAGGGTTCCAGGAAAGAGGCAGGGGACGGTGACACAGAAGGGGATGCTGGGCCACATGCTGCCTGAGTGCTCAGGCTTATGGCTCCTGTGCCCATAGGCAGGTTCCCAGGGACCCTCCAGTTCCATGTGGCAGGCATGTAAAGTCCTTGGCATATTAGTTAACATTTTAAACAGTTTTAAAAATATTAGTAGCAGATGACTTTTAAGAAAAAATTGAAAATTGCAGGAAAGCGGAAAATAAAACACCACTGGAAAGAAGGGGACAAAAACCCCCTAGTCCCGCCCTCCAAATGGTTGATACTTTCCCTAGTCATTTTCTACTGAGTAGATTTTGTGGGATGGTAGTCAGTTATATGTTATATGACATTTTATATCCTTTTTATTCCCTCTTTCTTCTTTCTTTCTTTCTTTCTTTTTTTTTTTTTTGAGACAAGGTCTCACTAGGCAATTCAGACTAGCCTCTAACTCACTATATAACCAGGTTGGGGTTGAACAAGCAGCAATCCTCCTGTCTCAGCTTCCCAAGGGCCGGGATTACAGGCATGTGCCACTATGCCCAACTCCTGTCATTTTCAAAAGACATGATTTTATAAATGTTTCTGGTATCTTCTTAAACAAAGTAGCAAGATTATAATTGTTAAAGGGATATAAAAGGTTTTATTTAACCAGTTCCTTACTTTAAAACGTTAGATTCCTAATAGGGAAGGGAGGGGTAGAGAAGAAGGGGGGGAACCAGGATGTATCATGTACATGTACAAATTAACTATGATGAACGTGATCACTATGCATACAATGCACCAATACGTATTCTTGGTTAAATGAATAAATTTTTAAAAAAAAGTTAGATTCTTAAACTGGGCATGGTAGCACATGTCTGTAATCCCAGAGCTCTGGAAGGCTGAAGCAGGAAGATTGCAAGTTCAAGCCCAGCCTGTCTCAAAAATAAATAGAAGAACTGGGGGGAAAAATGTTTCTTTCTAGGATTTTGCTATTTTAAATAACACCAGTATCCTCTTTAGGACCAAAGCTATTTCCATATTTCATACTATTTTGTCTGCCTATTCCCAGGAGTGGGATCATATGAACAAGAGGTACAAACATGCATAAGGCTGTTGGCATATGAGGCCAAACTGTACCCCCTCCCCAGGGATGCACTTCCTCTTCTCGCATTAGTGGTAAACCTATGGCATGCGTGCCATGGTGGGCTGTTTGTTATCACTGAAAGCTTTAAAAGTTTCACCCTCACTGTCCTAGAGGGTCTCATCTCGACTATCTTCTTGCCAGAGAGTGCATGCTGTGACTGCCAGGACACGACTCTGTGAATGGCCCCTGGGCAACTATCAGAAGAAGCGTGAGGGTGAGAAAAGCCAATGCAGACAGGAACCTGTGTGGAGGGTAAGTGGTGGCTGCCTGCATTAGTCAGAGGCAGCTTTCACTTCAAGAGACCAGCGAGGGGCAAGGTCTGCCCCTGTGGACAGGACCAGGTCCCCACTTACACCAGAAAGCCTGACTTCTCCAGACCACCCGCTGTGGACACAGACTTGAAGCTACAGTAGGTATGGGGCCCTCATCTGCTGTCTGAGAAGGCCCTGAGAGAAGATGTTGCTGCTCTCAAAGGTGGTCCAGGCAATAGTGAGAAGGCCTTAACCCCTTTCCAAGTCTTCAGTCTCCCTGGAGAGAAGCCCTCCAAGGTGCCTCGGTTCATACCCGGCCGCAAATTCAAAACCCAGTTCCGTCTAGACCTTGGGCAGTCTTGGGGGCCATCTGTCACAGTGGGAGTCACAATCTTTTGGATTCTCTGATTTACAAGACCTGTTTCCTCAAGTCTACTTTCTTTTAAACCCCATTTTACCACACCCCATTGTGCCTCCTTCTAGAGGGAACTAGACCGGAAATTCCTAAGGCCCTCTTCTGTCTTGGCAGGGCCAGAGTCGCCTGGCAATGGCCAAGGGGACAAATCAGCCCAGCCCCAGAGTGGAGCCACTGTGTCAGGCTCCACACAGTGAGGCTGCCCAAATCTGACCTGGGAGGAACCAGAGGGCCCCCATGCTCTGGGACCCCTACACCCAATGGGCTCTGGAGCCAGGCACAGGAGGAAGAGCCTCGAGGCTGTGTTTCCTAAAGTTATGGAAGCACAAAATGCTAGAACTTCATTCTATTTGCTGATTATATGGAGGGAACTCCAAGTCTAGCCTTACTTGTAGTTTTTGTTTCTTTTCGGTATTAGAGCAATGGCCATAAAAATAGAATTTGGTGGGTAGCACCCTCAGTTTTTGCACAAAGTACTTTTCTTACCACCTTAGTGCCGAAGGAGGCGGCACCACCCTGAGGGGCAGGTTGGCAGTGCCCGGGGCCCAGCCGGCTCCAGGCTTCACGGGGTGGGTGGGGACAGACTCTAAGTATTCTCTCCCTCTCTGATGGGACTTGGTCTAGAGCCCTTCTTCTTTTTTTGGTTCTTTCTTGTTGGCCATTTCCTGTTGTGACTGTTCTGAATCCAGCCACTTGTCCTACGGGGTGGCAGGGGGTGCAGTGGGAACCAGGGGTTTCTGCCCTGTGAAGTCTGAATTTCATCTTGGAGATCTGAATTCCAAGCAGAGAGAACACAGGAGTGGAAGGCTGAGTGAGCTGAATCTCAGATGGGGAGGGAACCGTCCGACTTAGCATCTCTCCCAGCGTCTAGGGTATGGGTGGGAAGTACCCAGATCACCTACTAAAGAAAAAAACAAAAAAACAAAAAACCAGCTGGCATCTGGAGAAGAACTCGCTCGTGGGAGAGTCCCAGCAGGTGAGGTCTTCTGAGCCAGGGTTTCTCGGTATTGGCCCTATTGACATTATGGGCTGGATAATTGTGGTGGCAAGTCTGTCCTGAGTACTGAGATGCTTAGCAGCCCAGGTTTCTCTACTCCCGAGCCCATAGCTTTGCTCTCCTCCAGGCAAGTCAGGACAAACAAAAATGTCTCCAGGGTTTCGGGAGAGCTCAGTGGTAGGGTGCCTGCTTAGCATGCATGAGACCTGGCTTCCATCCCCAGTGTCACAAGACTAACTATTAGGAGGCAATGTCAGCATTGGCCCCATCTCCCAAGAAAGCTAACGCTTACTGAAGGGCAGATGCACTTCCTCTGCCCATTCCAGCTACAGCCAGTGGTTCTCTCTACTCCTTGGGTCTCTCTCAATTTGGTGTCTTCCTTACATACGTTTCTTAATTCTGAGAATTCTTCCCCCTCCCTCCTGACCAGCCAGGCACATGCTGTAGCAATGGACCAGGTAGCAGCAGGAAGGGGAAAAAGCCCCTACAATTTCCTTACCTTAGTCTAAGAGTTAACTGCAGGGATAAGAAGATGTTAGCTATATGTTGACACATAGCAGGCTCCAAACAAAACAGCAGATTAGCACAACCTTGGCTGTGACTCAGGGAGACACTAAGTACTTGAGCTGGCAGAGATGCTGCCTCCTCCTCATTTCATAGATGCCACCCGCCCACCACAGTCCTTACCCACCCAAGGGCTGCTGAGATGTCCACTCTGCCACAATTCCACCTAAGCTACAGCTGATGAGAAAACTACTGTCTGAGGGAAAAGGAAAGTTGGGAACCAAGCCATATCACCCAATAAGGGTAGAGCTGTGACCAAACCCAGTCTGCATGTCTTACTTAGAGTGTTTTTCAGTACAAAGAACCACCCAGTCTGCACTCTAGCCAACATGAATGCACCAGAAACACAGTAAGGTGGCCCTGGGGTCCAGGACAGAATCCAGATTTGAGGGAAAACTTGGGCTGATAAATAAATATCTATGAGATCTGATTCAAGAGAGAAGTTGGAGTGGGTTAAGAATTAGAATTAGCTCCAACGGTACCCAGAGACTAACCTTAGAAGGGACTGATTCCAACCTGGGTATGGTGGTGCAAGTAATTCTAGCTACTTGGGAGGATGAGGCAGGAGGATTGCAAATTGGAGGCTAACCTGGGCAACCTAGCAAGATCCTGTCTCGAAATAAAAAAAGGCCAGTGATATAGCTCAGTGCTTTCTGGGTTCAATCTCCAGTACTGGGGGGAAGAAAAGTGACTCAGGCAGACAGGTCTGGAGTGACCAAGGCAAAGTCATATGACCGCCACTTCCAGATACCAGCACACTGAGACTCTGAATGTTGTGATTGGAAGGGAACTTAAGGTCATTGGCTTGACTATCTCATTTGACAGATAAAAAAACCGAGCTTGGCCAAGTTCACAAAGACAGGGTAGAATGGTGGCTGCTGAGGTGGGGGAAAGTGATTGTTTTATGGGTGTGGAGATTTGGTTTGGAAAGATGGAAAGGTTCTGGGAGTGGGTGGTGGTGATGGCTGACAACAATATCCATAGACTTCATGGTCTGAACTGTACACTCAAACATAGTTGAAATGGTGTTATGTAGATTTTACAATTGAAAAACCAAAAAGTTCAGCTTAGACCCTAAAGCCAAAACTGCAAAGACTGGGCACTGCCTATAGCCTGTGTGCTTACCCAGGGGCTCAGGCAGCTGCCCTCCAGTCCCTCCAGGGCCCTCCCCTGGGCGCGCTCCTTGGAGGCAGGCCTGGCCCTGCGCTTGTGCATATTGAGAGCAGTGGTTTTCCTTTGTGTCACACCTCCTGGGAAGGGGCCTCGACAGCCGGAACTAGGCCCCATGAGTCAATTCTCAAAAAAGCACTGCAGCTGGGGATTTAGTTCAGCGGTTAGAGTGCTTGCCTAGCAAGCGCAATGCCACCAAGTTCGATCCCCGGCACCAAAAAAAAAAAAAAAAAAAAAAAAAAAAGCACTGCAGTGCTGCTGGTTGGAAGACAGTGCAGAATGAGAGAAGGAAACATTAGCTAAGATCCCATTCTGTGCCCAGGGTCAACTATCTGCCTGAGCCCTGGCTTCATTGGGACTTTTCATTTCACTGGGGGTCACACTCAATCACATACGTAGTGTTTCTGGGTTTCCCTGCCACCCAATCTTGAACAATCACTCCAGGATTTATGTGGAACAAGAAGGGCCCTTCTCACAAGTAGCATACCATGTGTGGCACAGTCAGAAGAGGGCACAGACCACCTATGGAAGGGTTCTCAGAGTGTGTTCCCCAGACTGCCAACCATCCCAGCAGCATGTGGGAATTCACTAGAAATGGAAATTATCCAGCTGACTGAATCAGCATTTTTGGGGGGTGGTGTCATACAAGCTGTGTTTTAACAAATTTGGAACCATGGATCTCTATCTAGCCCACCCCTCTGATCTCACAGAGAAGGTGACTGGAGCCTTGAGTGTTTCCATGACTGGCCCAGGAACCACTGAGGAGGTAACTCTACTGAAGTAGATAGAGTAGGATTCTCTGTTAAGTTAATGACAGCATGAAAGACAGACAGTGCAGAAGCACGTAGAAGCCTCTGTGTTCTGGCATCAGAGGGGAAATGAGAAGACTCTGAGGAACACCAACCTGGACCAGCCTCCCGAGGTTCGATCCCCGCCCTGCCACTGGCTGTGGGATAAGGACACATTATTGGACCTCTGGGCTCATTTCCTCATTCATAGAGCAGAAATAATCATCAGGCCTCCATTGCCCTAGGATGATCTCGAGGATGAAGGGAGGGCTCTGAGGGCTCGTACACAGGGAGCACTCAGCAAATGTTAGCTATAACTATCACAGAGCGGGAAGAAACTCTCTAAACCTGAAGGGAATTAGATTACAGAGAGAAAAAAATTAACATGCAACAAGAGATACTCGGTCTATACAAATGGAGTGATACCCAGTGCAAGGAGCTACTGAAGAATTGAGAAGGATGACAAAACATGGAGATGATTATGAGGATGCATGAGAAAGGATGGTCTACAATAAGATCAGAGGGAAGTTTAAATGAAGGGTGCTAAGGCGGAGTGTGGGAGAAGCCCAAGGAGGGTGGATTATCAGGGGCTAAAGGATCTGGCTCCTTGGAGAATCATCTAGCTTCTTCCAGGCAGAGCGGGAGCTGACTTGGAGAGCGGTGTAGAGGAAAGGGGACTATACAGAAGCTGTTTTCTGTTCCCAGGAAGTCCCAGGGAACTGAGGAGAGCAATCCCTCGAATAGATGCCTGCCTTTTAGTAAATCAATGAGAGGAAAAAAAGAAAAGGAATCATCCATGGCCTGTAAAGTCCTCAGCAGCAGCTGAGAGGAAATATTCAGAAACAGGAAACCCTTTGGCTTCCAGGACAGGAGCCTTCTAGGTGAGGTCAGGCCACAGCCGCAGGTCCCAAGGGTAGAGCCCACGTGAGACTCAGGGATTTCTCCGCCCTCAGTCCCCAGGCAGGTTACTGAACAGTCAGGTTCTCTACAGAGGCTGGAGACCATGTTGCTAAGAAACCAGAGCCCTAACTGTCCCCCACAGCCCAGGTCCAGCAGGGAGAGCAGTCCAGTCTGGGGTTTGGAGACAATTCTAGTCTAGTCCTGGGCAAGGCACTGCACTCTAGAGCCCAAGTTCTTCCTCTGTTTTTAAGCCAAAATTGAATGCTCACTGTATGGTAGGAATAGTACACTAACTACCTGGGAGAAGTAGCACCATATCCTGTGATTTCTTTTTTTTTTCTTTTGGGTGCTGGGATCGAACTCAGAGCCTTGCACTTGCTAGGCAAGCGCTCTACCACTGAGCTAAATCCCCAACCCCTATCTCCTGTGGTCATATCTTTTTTTTTTTTTGAGACAGGGTCTCACTATGTAGTTCAGGATGACTTTGAACCGGCTGTGTAGCCCAGACTGGCCTCAAACTTGCGCCAATCCTCCTGCCTTAGCTCCTGAGTGCTGGGAATCCATGATCTTATCCCCTTTTCCCATTCAACGCCATTCCCGTGAAATAGTTGAAGAAACTGAGTGAGGGCTGAGACATCTTGTTCAAAGTCACACTGCTGGTAAATGGCAGCACTAGGACAGAGGTTCCGGGTCTCCCAACAAAGCCAGGGCTCTTTGCCAGCACGATCCTACTGGCTGCGTTCCACATGCCCCTGGCTCCAGCCTGAGGGAGGCACTGGTTTTGCAAAGCTCAGGACTGAGTAATGTAGAACCAACCTGGGGGCTCCAAGAGAATCCTCTTGAAGACTTGACTACCCTAAAGCGGATGCAGGCAATCAGACTTTGCACTTCAAAATATGCATGGTGGCAATAAGGATTATTTTGAGTTGGGGTCAAATGAAAATCAACAGATATTGAAAGAAACCTTTCCAGAGCTTTCTTATCTCACTAAAAGTAGTAACTTCTGAGCCATGAAGGCTGCCATAAATGCCCCTGCCAGGGAAGACTCAGGGGCAGGAAGGCAGAAAGGTGGAACTGAGATGGACCTACACAAACAGACCTCTCGCTCCTACTTCTCCCCAGATTTTTTTTTTTTTTTTTTTTTGGTGCTGGGGATCGAACTTGGGGCCTTGTGCTTGCAAGGCAAACACTCTAACCGCTGAGCTAAATCCCCAACCCTTTCTCCCCAGATATTTACCTCCCCTTGGAAGCCTAAAGTCCCCTTTCCTTTGTTAAGATGCTGTATAGACCTTAAATTCTGACTAGAATTCGAGTTGCTCATCACTGAGACCTCTCCTGTGCTATGTGTATTACAGCTGTAACAGGGCTGCTACTGGTGCTTTAGGGGACCACAGACAGGAGCCCTCCAGACAGAGGCGGTGGCTTCCTGCAGCAGGGCTCTCTGCAGCCTCCATATTCTACCAGCTCCCTTTCCAAAGCTGAGGCAGTAAAGCTCTCTGATCAGGAGTGTGGAGCTGGCTTCTGGGTGGGCCAGTTCTTAGGGGCTTGATTGCTCTATGAACTTGGGAAGTGTCTTAATCTCTTCCACCTCAATATTCTCATTTGTAAAATGGGATTTATTGTGAGGGTGGAAAGATATGGTGTACATAGATCATGTAGCATGTTCAGTAAGCATTCTAATATGAACTTCTGCAATGAGCAAAGCATCCGAAAGCCAACACTTCGGCACTGACCCACAGGAGTGAGCAGTCTCAGGAGCCGTTAGGAAGGCAGAAGGAGCCTTTCTGCAGAATTGCCCAGCGAGATGGACCTTGAACCCTGCCTCGCCTTTACCTTTCTGTTCCACTGGACGAAGAGAGAAAGCCCATTTATTCCAAATTTACATTTTGCTAGCTCTGAGTATATCGAGAATGCAAAATAGGTCCTTGAACCAGAAAATTCTCCAGAGAGTGGTTTTCAAAACGCATTCCATGTCAAGTTCCACAAAAGGCTAAGTTCCTGCTCTGGTCATGAATACACACTTTTTTTAAAAGTGCATTATGGAGTGATCACCATTTGAGATGAAAAGTAGGTTATTCAGGGCACCGAACAGATCCTTTAAAAGAGCATTTTTCAAATGTTGGTGCTGTCAGAAATAATCCTGAGAGGTTATTGAGTTTGTATTCTAGAGACTCTGATTCTGCAGACCTGGGCTGGGCCTGAGACAGATGCAGCTGCCGCTGGTTCACAGCCAACACTAAGAGCAGCCGCTTTTTACAGACATGCCCCAGCCGAGTTAGATTCCCTTTCAAAGAGTTCATTACATGATAAGTCTACAGCACAAAGCAAGAGATTCACAGAATTACTATTTCCCCTGGAGTGTTTACACTTTTGGAGTTGTTGATTTACTTTTAGAATTGAAAAGTAGTCTTTGTGAATTTCATTTCACCAGACTCAGATATGTAATCGGTACTAAAAAATGAAACCTGGGGGTTGGGGATTTAGCTCAGTGGTAGAGCGCTTGCCTAGCAAGTGTGAGGCCCTGAGTTTGATCCCCGGCACCCCCCCAATGAAACCAGTGCTTCCCTAGTTCATGCCTTGCTGGGTGCCCTTCAGAGAGGAAGCAGTGGACAGTGGGAGCTGCAGAAGGGTGGGCAGAAACCAAAGAAAGTGGGAGCAGATTTGTAAACCCACCCCCAGTCCCAAAGCCAGTGCACTCACTAGGATCGGCTTTCCGGATCTCGCTGTACACCGTGTCTGTGCCCTTTGTTCCTAAAACTGGAAAAGGGACCAGGCACAAGTTAGTAGTTGTCTCCAGACCCCAGCTGGCACACTGCTGTATCTATCACCCACCCCAGCAGCGCCTATGTCCAGAAGCACCAAGACCTTGTCATTCCTAACCTTAGAAGATCTTGGTCTAACCAGTGTCACTCTTGGATTGCAAGTAAGAGGTCGACAGGCTGCCTGCAGAGGAACCCTGGGCCTGAGGGTCTAAGGTCCCTGTGCTCCACACAGGCCGGAAGCCCCCAGCTCAGTGGCTGCACCCTCTTTGCCTGCCACAGCAACCCTGTGCTAGCTGCTCTATCAGGACTGGCTACGGCCTCTCAATTTCCTCAGTCTGGACCCCAAAATCTGGACTTGCTAAATTCAATCCAACAGCTAAAATCCGAGTGCACTGGTCTGCGCAAGCCCTGGAGCTGGTATTCCAAAGAGTTCCCCAGGGGGTTCTAATTGGCATCCGGGGCTGAGGTCCTCCGGGCTAGACTATTCCAGAACAGTGTGAATTACATCCATAGGAGACTTGCATGCTTGGGAGACAAAGAACACCCTAAGGCCACCCATTTTTTTCCTGCCAAGGTGTATACACCCATGCACATACACACATAGTGTTTCTGCACATACCCGTGCACAGTGTGTCTACACACATGCACTGGGTACACCCTCATGCTGCACCCTCACAAAGTATCTACAGATGTGTGTACCATGTTTACACACTTGTACACAGTAGCACACTCATACATGCAGGTGCACATACAAACCCTGAGAAAACAGGATGGAACCTGACCACTTCCCCAGCTCCTCTCACCTACATGAAAGACCAGGAAGTCTCACTGTAGAATGGAACCTGACACAGGTGGGCCCAGATGGGGACAGGGACCCCACAGTGTAGCTAGGGAAGGCGGCTGCTGGAGAGAGGGTTGGATGCCCAAACTTGGGGGCCTGGTAGCCAGTGAATTCCACTAACCCCAGTCATGTTGCGGTGGCCAGGAGACCTTTCCAGTCACCTTGGAGATCAATGCTCCCTGGGCCCAAGTAGTGGTGCTCAACTCCTTCGTGTCCCCTTATAACTCACATTAGCTAGCACAGCATGAGTGGTTTCTACTAGATTGAGCTGCGCCCCTGGTTTCCACTGCTGCCCTATGCCCTCCCATCCTGCCCAGCTCAGCAGCTATCTCCCTTTCTCTTGCTGCTCCACAGCAGCAGCTACCTGATAATGACTAAACCAGGCCAAATCTGCTGTCAGCAGTGTTTCCGGATGGAGCTATATTTTAGCCTCTGTTTTTCTCTGTGTTAAAAGGGAAAGAGATGGCTTTAACGTCATGGGGTTTTCCCAGCAATTAGTCTCAGAGAAACATGCAGCAAACTGGGATTTAACAAGTTCCTTCCCGCCCCTCCTCCACCCACAGTGACCACTTGGGCAGCTGCCAGCAGGGTAGAGCTTCTCTGTGGTTGGAGGAGGGCCCTTGAGAACAGGAGAGCGGGTTAGCTGAGACCAGGTCACATTAACCCCTCACTGGCCTTGAACCCACACAGTCCTCTCCTCCCCACCCACAGGAAGGCAAGGGACAAACACCAGAGGCTGAGGACTGTCTTACCCACTGTCGCTTAGCTCCAAGAAGGAGGCTGGAACAAGAGAACTCAAGCTGGATCCTCTAGAGCAGCGGTGGTGACCCTGTGGCATGTGTGCCGCAACGGGCTGCTTGTTATCATTGAAAGCTCTACTGCTCTAGAGGTGTCCCACCGCCACCCAAGTGATGCCAGTTCCAGCTCTCTCCACCAGGCCCTGTGATGCACACAGCACCTTCGTGCAAGGTGGGAAAAGCAGACAATTGGTTTGGATGCAACCTGTATGTGCAGAACTTGGCAAGGAAAGCATAAGGTGATGGTCCTTGCCTCACCTCATCCTAGGACTTCTGACACCTTACTTTCTCTTCAAGCCCTTCCTATCCTCAAGCAAGGAAGAGAAAATCAGATGCCACTAACACGGATACATTCCCAAAGAACAGAAAATGGACACTTTCCAAGGGGCAAACCCTGCTTCCTTCGTCCTCCTTTGGCTTCCTTAAACCCAAAGCCTCCCATGTATCATGCACAGCCTTTAGTTCCACCGGCCCAGCCCAGTCTGGAGTGGAGCAAAGGCAGGGCCCAGGCCTGTGTGGGAGAAGCAAGGCCAGGCACCAGAGGCCAGTGTAACAGGAGACTCCAGCATCTGCTGCACAGATAGAAGACACGCAGTGGCTTGGTCTCCCCTGTCCTCAGGCTTCACCATCTGCTGCAGCCCTCAGTAGAGTGTGGCTGATTGTGAAGAGGGCACCAGGGCTTTCCCACTTACATTTAGAGTCCGTGCATTGCCCTGCTCCCTAGTTATCCTTCCGCTTTCCTTCCAAACCTGACGTCTCTCAGGAATAAGCAGCTACGCTGAGGCCCCACCCAGGCTGCATGGTGATGCAGGGGTGTGCCGGGCTCAGGCTGGATCAGAGTAGGTGGGTAGGGCACCTGCCACTGTCCCATCCATCACAGCCCACTTTGACTCATTTCTGAGCACCAGATCCCTGTGTGGGCTCCTTTTAGGAGTCTCTTGGGACTCAAACTTAACCAAGCTGAATCAGATCTCCTAATGAGCATATTCCTCCCAACCTCAGGCATCACAACCATCTCTGCAAGTGCTCCATCAAGAAATATGCAGCAGGCTGGGGATTTAGCTCAGTGATTAGAGTGCTTGCCTTGTAAGCACAAGGGCCTGAGTTCGATCCCCGGCACCACAAAAAAAAAAAAAAAAAACCAAAAACAAGAAATATGCAGCAATTCTGTCTCTGCTGCCCTGGCCATTAAATTGTCATCGGGTGCTGTGATCTGTCTCCAAAATATATCTAGAGTCCATCTGTTGCCCACACCTTGAACACCGCCCCATCTCCTCTTGCCTGGTGATAAGATTTCAGTGTCTCTGTTTCCATTCTTGCCCCCTTCAATCTGTTTCCATGCTAGCCATGAGGATGGTTTTTAAGGAAGGAAATAGGAACCTGCCACATCCTTTCCTAAAGCCATCCAAACGCTGCCTAATCCATTTAAAATAGGATGCAAAGAAAACCTCAGGGACCCTGTGTGCTCCAGCCCCAGCATGTCCCCCCGTTTAATCTACCTTCTTTTGTCCCTTTGTACATACACAGACCTCCTTCCAGACCTATTTTTTTTTTTTTTTTTGGTATTGTAGATTGAACCTAAGGCCTTTGCACTGGGCTACGTCCCCATGCCTTTTTAAATTTTGAGATAGGGTCTTGCTAAATCACTAGGTTGTCCAGGCTAGACTTGAACTTGTGATCCTCCTGCCTCAGTCTCCCAGCATGCTAGGATTACAGATGTGTGCCACCACCCTTGGCTGTCCTTTCAGATCTTAAATGAGCCAAGCTCTGAGCCACCTCACACTGCCCTTCCTATTTCCTGGGTCCTCCTGCTCTTCCCTCTCGGTGGGGTCCCAGTTTAAATACCAGCTCCGGGAGAGGCCTCCCTGAACTACCCAGAAAGGTCAGAGAAGGCACACCCCCCCATTTTCCCTACTCATTGCACCCTGTTCTGCTTCTTCTCAGCATCGATGATCACCTGGGACCATCTATTCTTTGTTTCCTTGTCTCCCTGGCTCTCCCATGGGCTCTACTTCCAAAGGAGTGATCACCTGTGCCTTTGTTTCTGCACAGTGGCTTGTTCTTCATCCTTATCTGTTATCTCAACAAGTGAATGGAAGGACTTCCTGTCTGCCACGTCTCCCGACCCTTGCAGGGACAATGGAGACTTAGAAGTGGAATGCTCCTGTGTAAATGTGCAGATTGGGCAGTACACAACTTGGGGCTATTCTGATTGGAGACTATGAGAAAGGGGTGCAACATACAGCCTAGAGCTGTTTGGACAGGAAAGTTCTGTGCACACACCTGCTGACATGGTACCCTGAGCCACGCTGTGTAAGAGGAGGAAGGGCTCTGAAACCCCTCCAGACCATGGAGTGAGAGGTGGCTCTGGTCAATGATATGCAGGCCTGCCTGGATGAAGACCCAGCCTGACCTTCTCCTCAGTGGAAAAGGAGAGGGATGGCACCAGGCCTCAGGAGCTTTCCAGCAGGGCCAGAAGGCTCCAGACTCCTGTTTCCTTCCAGCATGTTGGAGCCTCTGGGAAGCCAAGATGGAGGAGGGCTGGGAGAGGCATGCTGTTTTCTCGTGTCCAAAGCAGTAGAGACTGATGCTCTAGTATTTGCTGTGGACCAGCCCACTGCATCAGTCTCCCAGCACCTAACCAGAGCTAAGGATCGCCAGGCAGCCTGTCCTTGAGAGAGCCACACATACAAGGTATAAATCCAACCCCATCATTCAGACTGAAAAGGCTTTGGGGCTTTCAGATTCTTTACCCAAGTATCTCTCTCAGAGCAGAGTCCTTTGTTTGACACAAATTCAGTCTCCACAGACTGTATCTGGCAAGGCGCTACCTCTGGGAGAAAGTCTAAACAAGCTAGGTGTAGTGGCACACACCTGTAATCCCAGCACTCTGGGAGGTTAAGGCAAGAGGATTGCAAATTTGAGGCCAGCCTGGGCAATTTAGCAAGACCCTGTCTCAAAACTAAAATAATTAAAAATAGGCTTGGGATGTAGCTCATTTGCTCACTGCCTGGCACCTAGTGAATGCTAACTGCGTATTAGCTGTTTCTAGGCGTGCCATAATTAATGCTTATTAGAACTGTATAGCTCCTGCCTTAGGGACATCCAGGAACTCTGCTGACCTCCTCCCTTCTGAGAGTATAACACCCTTCTCACTGAGCACCCACCCCCACACCCAGCATCCACACCCAACCAAGAAAAAGACATGAGCTTCACGCTTCCCAGTGGGGCCCTTACCTTGGTGGGGCTCTACTGAGGATACTTCCACTTCCGTGTACTCCACGTCTGAGCTTGTAGAGTCTGTGTAAAGGAAGAACAGTACCCTGTGTTTAGACAGCATCTCCCTTGGGGGCATCAGGCCACATTAGACATTTTCATTCCAATTACGAAAGTATCCTGAATATTGAGGGTGCCAGATACACATGGGCTTAGCTCCATGCTAGGTGGAGAAGAAACCTCAGCCTGGGGAGGTCAGGATGAGCCTTACCTGGTGGGCAGAGATAAGGCCTTGGGACCACTGGTCACCTCTCCAACTCCCATTACTTGGATGCAGATGGACCCTCCTGCCTACGTCCTCGTTTCTACGGTGGGAGGTTTTATGACAGGTCAGCTGAGACCAGACACAGTGGTTAACTCCTGTTCAGTCTTGCTCAAAGTGCCAGAAGCCTTCTATGCTCGGATGCTTCCTATGCCCTCCCCAGGGATATAGGAAAAGGTCTCAGGAGGTTGGGGATAGGATCCCCAGCCAAGAATGCTCTGAGAGTATGAGGCAAAGAATCATAAGCGCCATTGCTGAGGGTGCTTCAATGAAATCCAGGAAATTGGTTTGTCTTCAATTCAGAACAATATTATTCAGAATAATCTGGGGCACTTCCAGCAACTAAACCAATAATCTATAGTCAAGGATATTTACGACAAACGGGACTTTCTAGAATCCTTTTATATATTTAATAATTTTAGCTCCCATGATAGCAGCCTACAGTGGAAAGAACTTTGGAATGTGATTTAGCCTGACCCCTTGGTGTGTCCAGCAGAAGCAAGCTATCTATTGTTACCTGTCTTTAAAAATCTCCAACTCAATTCTATCCAAGTGAAAAGACATCCTCCTGCCTTCCTCAGTAGCCCATTTGGAGTCCAGACCCTGCATTTTAGGTAAGACCTGTGTAATGGCTTGTATCTAGATGTCCCCCACCAAAGCCTCCTGCACTCATAGCCAGTGCTTTTGGGAGTGACTTGATCATGCGTGTGTGATACTGGATTCATCCACTGATAGGTTCATTTTAGTCCTGGGTGTTACTGATGGATTTACTAAAGAGGAAAGACCCACCCTGGGTGTGGGTGGCACCAACCAATAGGCTTGTAGCCTGGATAGGATAAAAAGGGAAAGAAGAAGGAAGCTAACTGCTTCCTGTCTGCCATGGACCGTCTCTCCTCTGCCTTGCCCCTCTACCATACCACCCTGCCTTGGAGTCAGTCAACTATGGACTGAAACCTCTACTAACTGTGAGTTAAATAAACCTTTCCTCATTTAACTTGTGGGTATTAAGTATTTTGTCCCATCAACAAGAAAGTAACTAAAACAACCTGGTTCTTTCCTACTTGGATTTAGTTTGTGTGTCTATTAAGAACACTAGAGAGCATCTTTGGACAAAACATCCCGTCATATCCATTTTACACATGAATTAGTTACAGGGTCATTAAAAAGGCTGAGAAGTTATCCCGAAGCCTTGAAGTTTTAGTTTTCTGTTATCTTACAGGTCTTTTTTTGAATGCAAAAGTTTTTAATAAAACACCCAATTAGATAATTACCTTTATTTTCACTTAGTGATTTCATTGCATGGTTTCCAACTTCATCATTGTAACCTAGGTGAAAAATAATAATTAATTGGGTGGAGTGACAATGGAAATTCTAGTTTTCTGTAATTTTAAAAATTCAGCCAGGTGTGGTAGTGCATGCCTATAATCTTAGCACTTTGGGAGGCTGAGGCAGGAGGATCACAAGTTTGAGCACAGTCTGGACAAGTTTGAGCACAGTCTGGATAACTTAGCAAGACCCTGTCTCAAAAAAAAGAGAGAGAGAGAGAGCTGGGGATGTAGCTCAGTGTGAAGGCTGAGACCAATCTCCAGTACCACTAAAAACAAACAAACAAACAGGAAACAAAATGAAAAAACTTATTTTCTGAGATAGTATTACAGAATTAGAGAAGAACATGGGCACATTATTCACAAACCTGCTGATAAAGAAAAAAAGTTCTCCAAATGTGGTCTAGGGCAGAATTTTTTGTGCAACACAATGATAATCCGTTCTGGGAAGTAACTAGCATGCCTGCTAAAACACTTGAGCAAATTTCCAACAGACCGAATAAGGGTAAGAACTGCTGGGATTAGCCACCCCACTGAGCGGACCTGCAAGCTTGGGCTGAGGCCATAACAAGTACTCCTTCACTGGGCACTTTTTTCAATGCTTCCACTAACTGCAAAATCTTTAACTTGGTTTCTCTTTGTGGCAAAGGAAAGTAAAACTGTCTTATGCTTATAATAATTCCATTTCAGAAGATGTTTTACCAGTGCTTTAATTTGCTCTCTGGTCTCTGCCTTGCAAATGCAGCTTGATTATCTTTGGGCAATATTCAGTTTTTGAAAGTAACGAGGTATTAGGAAGATTCTCCATTTTTCATTTCACGGGACATTTAGAAGGTAGCAAAAATAGAACAAAAGGTCCCTCCTTTCGAGCGCTTTTGTTGTTGATTGTTAGGTCACCATCTAACAGGCCATTAGATGAGAATCCCTGCTTGAAGCCCAGGGTTCCCCTTCTAGTTGTAACCCCGCCCGGTCTTAGGAACTGAAGGAAACCAGGACTTTACCATAATGACTGTTGGCTTCCATATTAGGCTCTGACACCTTTTCATTGTTGGATTTCAGAAGTGGTGCTGCTGGCCTTAAAATAAAAGTTAAAACAGAAATATATATGTTAAACATTTTATTCATGCTAACCCCAAACCAACAAAACCATTAAAGAAAGCTTTACTCACACATTTGGGAAACTAACATGTTTTTCAGCTCTAAGATTATTTGACCAAACTTTCTAATATTAAAATAAGTACCAGGGCCAAAGAGTTACACGAATACCAGGAGTCCTTTAAATCCTCATCCTGTGCTGCTGTTTCTCTCCATGACACAGCAATTATTTCCATACTCTTGAATTTTAAATATCAAGAACAGTAAAAACAGTAAAAAAAATTTAAAGGCCAATTCTATTTTGCCAGTAAATTAAATCATCATTTTCTCTCTACTTCCATTATAATTTCATGAGAAAAAGAGGATTTCACAAATATTTGTCTCAAAAAGACATGATCTCAGCATAAAAGCCATTTCCTCCCATGAAAGGATAGTTGACAGTCATCCACTAAGACACACACACACACACACACAGACACACATACACCTTCCCTCACACCCAAGGCCAGGTTCTTATTTTTCTGAATTTGCCAAGACTCAGAATTACCCAGTGACCACACTCTCCTCACAGCTAAGTCCAGCCAAGCCCACTCTTACAAAAACACTGACCTGGACATTTCCACAGGCATCTGCTTGGCTTTAAAAAAGAAAAAGAAAAATCAAGATCAGTATAAAGTATCCACATGCATACCTGAGGAATAATCACTTCAATCACATTTGACTTTCCCGAAGATTGTATACCCATAAAAAAGAGAGGAAAGAAAGCCAGATACACTCATGCTTGGAAAAGAAAGCAGGGTTGGGGATTTAGCTCAGTGGTGAGCATTTGCCTAGCAAGCACAAGGCCCTGAGTTCAATTTCCAGCACACCGCCCACCCCCCAAAAAAGAAAGAAAGTCAGAAAAGAGAAAGGAAGAAAGAGGTGTATTCTTGAGCTGTGCTCAGTGGTAATCCCAGCTACTTTGGAAGCTAAAGCAGGGGGATGATGAGTACAAGGCCAGCCTGGGCAACATAGCAAGACTCCATTTCAAGGAAGAAGTTATTTTCTTGGTCTTTTTGTGTGGGTGTGTGTACGTGCTGGGGATTGAACTCAGGGCCTTGTGCTTGCAAGGCAAACTCTAACTACCGAGCTGAATCCCCAGCCCCAATTTTCTTGGTTTTAAACAGAGATTTCACATAATTTCCCCAGATATCCGACACTTTGATTCTTTCAGATAGAAGCAGTTTTTGTTAGTGGGGAGCGATGGAGATGAAGATCATGGTATAGGAACCATATTAGTCACTAAGGGGGCAACTGTCGCTTTGATTAAAGACATTTCCAAAAATTGAAGGCTAAATTGATCCTTAAACTTTTAATTCCAAGATAGTTTCAGACCAAGGTCAGGATCAGCCTTGGAAAGGTGTCTGTTTGGAAGCTGTCTCTTCCCAGGGAGCTACAATTTTCTTGCTTGAGAAAAAATCCAGGGTCCCTCTTTGTCTTAGTCACTTTTCTCATTGCTGAGACAGAATACCCAACATCCAAAGTTAAAGGAAGAAAGGTTTATTTTGGCTCACAGTTTATAGAGGTTTCTGTCCATACTTGGCTGGCTCCAAGGCAGGGTGGCACGGCAGAGGGGTGTGGCAGAGGAGAAACAGTTCATGGCGTGGCAAGCAGTAGGCAGGGAATGCTCAAGGCAGGAGCCATACTACAAATATATCCAGGCCACGCCCACAGTGACCCACCTCCTCCAACCAGGCATCTCTTCCAAATATTTCACCCAGATATAAACCTATCAGTGGACTAATCCAGTATCACACACCTATGATCCAGTCCTCTCCCAAAAGCCCAACCTATGAGCACACGAGGCTTTGAGGGGACATCTACATATAAGACATAACATTTGCCCCGGCCCCCAAAAGACTCATGTGTATCCCTTTATATAAAACGTATTTAGTCCATCTCTTAAGAGTTGCCAAAGTCCTAAAATTTTCAGCACTGCTGAAAAGTCCAAGTCCAAATTCTCCTCTGAGATTTAAGGCAAACTCTTAGCTGTGAGCTCCTGAAAAAATGAAAAGAAGGTTAAACACTTCCAACATGCAATGGCACAAGATAAACATTCCCATTCCAAAGGTAGAAGCAGGGGGATAGACAGGAATGGGACCAAAATCCATCAGGGCAAACAGTAAATTCCGTAGTTCTGTGTCCAGCATCCTGAATGATCTGTGGCAAGATGTGAACTCCAAAGGGCTCGGAGAGCCCCACTGCTATGGCACGGCTGCTGGTTGCTTCTTTTATGGCCTCTCTCTTGAGCTAGCTCTGCTCACTCTTTGAGGCTTTCTTCAGATGATCCATGTTCCTGGCTTCTCCAACCTTCTGGGGTCTCCACTGCACTTTTGGCTTCAGGCTTACAGCTTCACACTCTGCCCTCTCAGGTGCGTACTGCCTGGCCTCCCAGGCCTTCTTCTGAAGCCTTCCTCACCCCACAACTCTTGCATTCTAAAACCAGCACCATGTGGATGATGCCAAAGCCTATCGCCAGCTGGAGCAGTAGCCAGGCTTTCTTCTCTCTTGGCTCTAGGGGTCGAGTGCCTGGATTCCTGAGCACTATGAACCCAATCGCAAGGAACAAGTTCCCTAGGCAATCACCATGCTGGAATGTGGTGCCTTGGAGCTCTTCTCGCAAATCAAAGTCTTTTACTTTTGCAATTTTGAGGCTGCAAAGGGTAGAGTCCTGCTGGTTCTCTTGAGGCCCTCAGATGAACTTTTCTATTGTCCTATTTCAAAGTATTTGACTTTCTAAAGCTGATTGTTTCAGCAGCCAAGTTCTCTGTTCCATCTTTCTAGGGCACAATGTCATTGGAGTTTCCTTTCTGGCCAAACTCAAAAACTTTTTAAATCATTCTGCTGGGCCATTTGCTCTTGATTCTCAAGGCAGAGCTAGCTAAAAACCCCCAACAGTAGCCATGCCACCACCTCAACATTAGACTTCCTTGAAATTTCTTCTGACAGATTAGTCTACTGCCCTTAAGCTCAGTCTCCCACAGTGTCTCAAGGCATGAACAAAATGCAGACAGATTCTCTGCCACAGCATGACACACATGGCCTGGAGTCCACCTGCCAATGGAGTCCTTCTTCCCAACTGAAACCTCCTGAGCCTGGTCTTTCCTGGCTGCATTTCTATGTGCATTCTGGTCTTCTGAGCTCCAAACAGAATTCTGAGCTCCCAATAAGCTCCCATTGAGCTCCCTTCTGAGTTCCCATTAAGCTCAATTTACAGCATTCCTGGGCTGCTTCTTCAGCAGGCATCTCCAAACCTTTCCAAACTCTTCCCACAAGTCACTTCCAAAGACGCCTGAACCATGTGGCTAGCTAGTGTCACAGCAATGACCTGACCCCACTTCTCTGGTACCAAATTCTGTTTTAGTTACTTCCTTGTGGCTGGGGCAAAACATCTGACACCCACAAGTTAAAAGAGGAAAGGTTTATTTTGGTTCACAATTTGTAGAGGTTTCAGTTCATAGTTGGCTGAGTCAGTCAGGGCAGCATGGCAGGTGGGCATGACAGAGGAGAAACAGGTCACCGGGTGTGGCCTGGAAGAAGCAAATATATCTATCTCCAGGCCACACCCTGTGACCCACCTCCTCCCACCAGACTTCACCTCCCAGCATCACACCCAGCTATAAAACCATCAGTGGACTAATCCAGTATCACACACCCATGATTCTGTCACTTCCCCCAAACCCCACCTATGAGCATGTAAGACTTTGAGGGGAACATCAAGATACAAGTCATAACATTCCTTATTCCAACTGCCTCCTACCATCCAAGGCAGCAGCACTAGATCTCCCAAAAAACCCACCTACCCCACAAAAAATTTTTTTTCAGAATTTACTGGTAATGTGCTATTTTCCTTGAATTTTGACTAGCTGACCTGGTTCCCGAGAGCCAGCGGGAGTCCCCAGCTTCCCCTCCATGTTTGGCTAACCCCCATTTCAGGGCAGACATCATGGTTACTACTGGCAGTTTAACTGGGAGGCATTCAGTGCACACGTGTCTGCTGTACCTGTGTCCATGCTGCTCACTACCAATTACGGGAGCAGATATGGCCAAATTCCACAGAAACAGCTTCTTCCGACCACATGAAGATGCAGCTTCTCCCATCTTCCCCTAGTTGGTTGCCCAGCTAGGAAAGCAATCACTTTCATTTTTGCCTAGCTAAATCCAGGGGCAACAAAAGCTCCATGCCCATCGATGCCAGAATCTTTGGTTACCAAGGTGACACTCCAAGGAGAAAAATCAGTGACTTCTCCTCTGCTCCCTCTGGGGCACCGCACATCCATGGCCAGTTTCCTGGCAAAGACCACGTCTCATAATGAGGGGAAGGAAGCTGTGCTCACCTTTAGCTTTCCTCAGCACATAGCATTTGGCTCCAACTATCAAGGTGGCAATTATCATTCCAATAATGACAATTGCAATAAGTCCTTTCTTCCACGGGGCGAGAAAGACTGGAAATGAAAAGGGGGAGAAAAGGAAATATAGAGGTTCTTTCTCTGCCAACAAGAAATAATATTAAAGTAACAATTATGACTGATTTTACAATTCTTGTAACTAGCCTCTAACCTTGGCATCTACCTCTGAGGGATGCTGTGGCCATTGCGGGTGCAAAATTGGTTATTTCTGCTATAAACCAAGGTCAGCTGTGGTCTGCAAGGAGGGATCAAACCAAGTGTGCTGGGTAGAGTCCATCTTTGGAGTGTCTGTTCAGCTTTCCTCCTTCCCTAGGAAGCCACCTGCCCCCACACAGGTGGGCTCCCCTAACCAAGTCCTATCTGTATGACCCAGTCCCTGTGGTTGCAATGCCCCATGTGGATGTTTGACCCAAGGTGAGTCAACTGGTGTCTCTCTGCCCAGAGTTTAGAATTGGACTGCACGAAATACTTCCAAATCCTTGTAAACTACTCTTTTTACTTTTTTTTTTTTTTTGATACAGAGTCTCACCATGTAGTTCAGGCCAACCCTGAACTCACTATGTAGCCCAGGCTGGCCTTGAACTCCCACAATCCTCCTGCCTCAGCCTCCCGAGTACTGGGATTACAGGTGTGCGCCACCACACCCAGCCATACTAAATTAATGTGAGTGGGTCTCTGTCATTTGCAGCGAAAGAACCTGAGGACATGTACATCTTAATCCTGGTCACTTGAGCTGAACTCCCATTCAGTCCCTATTTCAAGGGGTGTATTTTCTGTCCTCCTCTGAGAGCCCATCTGCACCTTACTGCTGAGACCCTGACTTACCTCTGACCGTCAGCGTGTTGCTTTGAGTGCTGCTTTGGGTAACGCTCGCTTTGTTAGAGGCCAGACAGTAGTATTGTCCCTCCTGCTCCTTGCTAGCCTGTTCCTTGTGCCAAATCTCATGGGTTTCATTCGAGGTGGTTTGGTAGAAGGGTTCGGACTCCTTGTCTTTGTAAAACCTGTATGTGATCGGACCAGTCCCTTCATTCACGGAGCACTGGAGTGCAATTTCCTTCCCCAACTCCACCTCTGCACTCTTCAGGATAGTGAGCTTGACCTGGTACACTGGGGCTGGGAAGCAGGAAAAAGATTAGCATACAAGGCAACAAAGAGGGTCAGAGAAGGAACATGAAATGACTACTGCTCACGGCCAGCGCCAGGTGTGACTTGGATTTGGATTGTGCCCTTCATTCCTCTCATCCCGGATGCGCCCAGAAGGGGAGTGATGGACACCCCCGTCCTCATTCACTGATTAAATGTGAGCCCCTGGGGACACCTCGCATCACCCCCTCGAGGATTACTGACCGCTCAGCTGTACCGTTAGGCTAACTTGTGGCTTTTGTCAGAGTGGAGTGTGGGTGTGTGTGATTTCTCTTCCGCTGCTTACAAAAATGTGTGGCACTTTTAGATCTTAGAAATAACTTTGACTCACTGCCTGCTCTAGCTATCGTTCTGATTTTCTCCTTTTGCTTCTGGGCTTTCACGTCCTCATTTCCCACTTCCTTATAACTACTGAAATCTGACTTCTATGCCTTTCTTTTTTGAAACTGCACTCTGTGGGTTCGAAAAAACCCAAAAGTTTGCCTGATTCTCAGAACGTGGGCCTGCAGATCAAACACAGTGGTGGATGCTCATTCTCCCATCCCCCAGCCATGGTCTCTGCGGCTCCGTCACTTTGCACTTCCAGGGCTTTCTCCAGCCTTCTGTGCTGCCTCACAACTGATCCTCCTTCTCCCTTACCTGCCACTCCCTCTTTAATCACATGTTATTTTGACTCTAAAATATGAATTTTCTGGAAAGTTAGTCCCCAGCTTTCTATCTCCATTGTCTTTGGTAATTTCTCCTACACTTTTTAAACTTCTGCTTCCGAGCCCTGAAACCTAAACAGCTCCCTTCCCTTGCTTCCTAGGACCCCGAGTCTCCCTTTCTACCTGGGCATTTTCCCCTGGCCAGCCAAATTAACTCAGCTCCCTCCCAAAGTCCCCCTTCCTCAGGAACATGCTCAGCCACAGAAGTTCTGATTCTCATTTGTCTCCCCAGGTAGACTTTCCGGCTTGCGTGGAATGGACTGGCCAGCAGATGGCTCCTCCAACTGACAAGTCACCCTCTCATGAGTACAGGGGTTTCGAGATCATGGAGCTGCTGGCCACAGGAAGCCGAGCACCAGGTCTGGAACGGTAGTTGTCCCATACTACGGCAGATGGCCAGAGGACACGGCCCAACCCAATGTCCTCTCTTGTCGTGTAGCCCAAGGAGGTGGAGGCTCAGAGGCAGAATGTTTGGGCTCAAATTCCAGCCCTACCACCCACTAGCTATTTGCCTTAATTGGCTCATCATAAATCAAGAATAGTACTACAAGTCTCTCATTGCTAGTTTAAGTATGAATGGGGATAATTTACTGCAATACTTCACACTGGCTTGGAAAATAATCAGAGCTCTGTAAATGCTAGCACTAATAATGACCTTTTTTTTTTTTGTGGTACTGAGAATTGAACCAAGGGCCTTTGAACTGAGTCGCATCTCCAGACCTTTTTTTATTTTTTATTTTGAAATAGGTCAAGCTAATTTGCCAAGTGTCCCAGGCTAGGCTTGAATTTGCAATCTCCCTGCCTCAGCCTCCTAGAATTCTGGGATTATAGGCATGTGCCACCACGCCCAGTATGTCAACTCAGTTTCAACCAACAGCTTCCCATGGACTTCTGCATTTGCCTTTCAACATATCCTAAGGGTGAGGTGGCACACTTCTATAATCCTAGCATTTGGGAGGCTGAGGCAGAAGGATTGCTGTGAGTTTGAGGCTACCTGGGCAATGTAGTGAGTTCAAGACTAACCTGGAATACATAGTGAGACCCTGTCTCAAAAACAAACAAACCAAAAACTAAAACCAGAAAAAGCAATCGAAACAAACAAAACCCCAAAACCAAAAAGTGAAAACGTGTCCCAAGATCTGAAGTCTCCACTCCATGTCAGTGATAAAGCCGCCAGGTTAATCTTCCCAAGAACTCATTCTTATCAAGTCCTCATAGCTCTTCACTGCACTGCACATCAGGCATTTAATAAGCTGCCTGCCAATGATAACATGCAGCTATTAAACAAAAGAAGCCAAAGGACTGAAAGGTGGAAACCTTTGTAAACTTACTAGCTGCAGAATACCTAAGCGATTACCTTACACTAGATGCAGAACGCCTAAGAGATGCAAGCCCTGGAACTCCTAAGGTCTTCTGAGAGCCATAAAATAGAGGCTTCAGGAAAATAGCCACCCCACGCTGTGAGAATTCCAGGAAAGTGTCAGCAACTCTCACGGGACCGGGACCTGCAGCCGTGACTGCTGCGGGCTCCACAGGAGACAGAGCTGCTCCAGCAGGCCATCAGTCAAGAAGCGTTCTGGTCTATGGTTCTCAGGGGTGGCTTTCCATTCATCCGACTTTTTGTTTGTTTGTTTTGGTTTTTTGAGACAGAGTCTGCTGTACAGTCCAAGCTGGCCTTGAACTCACTGTGGAGCCCAGGCTGGCCTGGAACTCACGATGATTCTCCTGCCTCAGCCTCCCAAGTGCTGGGATCACAGGTGTGTGTGACCATGCTCGGCCTTTCCATTCATCTGAAAAGGAGCAAATGCCAAGGGAACCAAACACCCAACTTCAGTACTTCCTGAAGTCAGGACACATTCCCTCTTGTGCTATTTAAGCAGTTCTTTTGAAAGCAGGTCATTGTAAAGAGATTATATTAGCTACATCAAGAGATCCCAAATATTTTCCAGTCCCATTTTCTAGACCTGGTCATGCTTTGATGCATATTTGATTATGGACTTTCCACAAGTCTCACCCTTCTTTTACTGACCCCACAATCCCTGGGAAACCCCAAACCTCCCAAAATGTTAACCAAAGCCCCTCACGATTTCCTCTCATGACACGGCAACTTACCTATCACCTTGATGCTCAAGATCTCGCTGGTCACTTCAGGGTGGGAATGACAGTTATCTGCAATGCACTTGTATTCTGCATCTTTGGTTGGGTTATCCTGGAATACTGCAGGATCATTTGAGGTCTTTGTAACATTCTCTAAAACATCACTTCCTTTTAGAAGATAATAAGTAATAGGTGAAGTTCCGTTTATGGATTGGCAGCTGATTCTTACAGCCTGACCTTTTATGATCTCCGACTTGGTGTCGTGAAAAATCCTGGGCTCGGAGATATTTCCTAGAAGGAGTGGGGGAGAAATGCACTGAATGGTTATCACAGCAATGCACCCAGCCCAGAGCTTCCTTCTCTAAACTCTAGTCTGTTGTTTCCGTCACCACCATAATTTCAAGTGCCTGCTTGCCTTGTGTGTGTGTGTGTGTGTGTGTGTGTGTGTGTGTGTACATGTACGTTTAATAATGAAGGAGAGGGAAAGAGAAGTGTTATAGGTGGGTGGGGATGTGGCTCAGTCATACAGCACTTGCCTCACTCAGCATGCCTGAAGCCCTGGGTTGGATCCCCAGTAGGGGCTGCACCACCATCACCAAAAA
>PVJO010012713.1:0-54480 GCA_004026905.1 Hystrix cristata | reverse complement strand
ATTTGTGCTTAAAATGTCCTAATGGTGGTGTTTTTGAAGCCTGCTAAAACTTGCCCAGCACAAAGGAATAGACAATATTTAAATTTCTGGTTATTGTTGTGAAATTGTACTTACAAAGCCATTACAAATGTATTATAATGATTACTACTTTTTTCTAATAGTCACACATTTGTCGTTTTGTGGGAAGTAAAATAAATTTCATTTAAAATAAAAAATATTCATAAACAATAAAAATTACTTAAAATGCTATTTGATCAACTGAAAAATGAATAATTTTGGTTTATGTGTATATAATAAAAATACTTGCCAGTTATGCTCAGGAGGCTGAGGCAGGAGGATTACGTGTTCAAGCCTACACAACTGAGCAATGCCGTGCCTCAAAATAAAAAAGAAAAATAGTGGGAGATGCAGCTAAATGGTACAGTGCCCTTGGGTTCAATTCCCAACACCGCAAAAAGAAAAGGCTTACAAAGATAAATTTCCCTCCATTATTAACACATTTCCAGAAGTGAAAGCTTTAGAGAAATGATAAATGTATTATTCATTACAGAGACAAACCGAAATGTATGTATAATTGCTCACCCTTGGTTTAAAATCAATTACGATTAAATTATTTAAAGTACCAGTTTATATTTTTCAATTTTTATTTGATGGCTTATTGTACTTCTCTGTTATTTATTTTAAATAGTTTTAATATTTATAGGCAGTTCAATGAGATGAAGCTCGCTTCTGTGTTTCTCTTCCCTTTGTTGTCACACATTTAATAATTATTTCATTGAATTTTGTCAGATGAAATAAAGATGATAAGAATTACCTACTTCAGATCTCAGATACGTACGTATACTACCTGAACGTAATATTATTTAATGAGTTAAGGCTTTGGGGCAAATTAACTCTAAAAATTTATTGCCTGAAAGGAAAAATAACAGTCTTTGTCGTGGGAGAGGGATACTGCAAATATATGTAAGTGTGTATGCATTTGTCCTGACAATTCTTTCTCCAAAAGTCTACTTTAATAAACACAGGCAGGAAATGAATGCTGAAACATGCACCACATTATTCACTGTGGTATCATTTGTGGCACTAAACACGGGGGAATTTTTTTTTTCCTTGTCACATACATACAGCCATGAAAAAGAGCAAGGAAGTAATCATCTTGAGGATGCAGAGAGGTGGGAAGGGGCCAGGTCCCCGTCTCCCCTTGCGGGGCGTGCATCAGACGACTTTGCCTCTCACGGGGCTCTGCGTTTTCCGCGAGGGGCCACCGCTGCTCTGCGCGCGAGGGAGAGGACCACGCCCTCAGCACCTGGACCGTCCAGACCCAAACCGGAGCATACTCCCTATTCTGCACCATCAGACCGGAAACTAGTAGTTCGCGTTAATTCTTTGCAATCTTAAACTTCAAGAGAACTAGTAGGTTTTATTCCCTACTGCTGCTATTAGTAATACTATTACATTCAAATATTTACCTCTTAAGCCAGTCTTAGGAATCTGTAAAATTACTCTCTGCCAACTACTTAATTTTTCCTCATAAATCATTACAATTTTTCCTGTTTTGAAATTATCTTTTGCACTTTACTCATTTTCTCATTCTTTAACTTTTCCTGAGCTCTGCATCTTTTCAAAGATGTTATTTTGTCTTCTGCACCTATCCTAAATTGTTCCTGCTAAAATATATCCGTTCTAATATACCAGCCTAAAAACATATAGTATCTCTATTTTTCTACTGTATTCAAAATTATAATCGTAGTTTTAATGCCTTTTTGTTTTTTTATATTTCCTCTCTGTTCAGTTTTAGGTCTTTAAACAAAAGGGTATCAGAATCCTTCTGTGTGATTAGAGGCTGGACTGTTATTTTAGCAACTAACAAAAGAGAAAAATAGTTTAACAGCTAAGTTTAATTTTACTCCTTACTAATTCCCTCAAGATCAATAGGTAGGAATGTGGCAGATTCATTCTCAAATACCAATAAATTCATGTTCTTCATTGTATTACCATGAGTATTAATTTTTAGCATAATAGACATGCTAGAATTATGTTCTATGAAAACATTTTACATTCTCTAAAAGTATTAAAATATTTTTGTTTCTCTGAATTTCTTTCCTGTAATATTTTAAAAATTGGAATTATATAGTATTACTTTATATTTTGATCATTTACATAAGAATTTATAATATTCAAATCCAAATACTTAGAAATATTATCTTGGATCTTGCTAAGTGCAACTTGCTTGAATTTTGTCAGATTTATTTTAGGATGGGGGCACTTAATTCAAATTTAATGGCAAAATGTATGGCCCATCAATTTAATGGAAAATGTATAATTGATCCTAATCCTAACCTCAAGCAATTATTATATGGAAGAAGCAACAAATACATTAATGTCTATACTTTAAAAACTATGTGTGCTATCCAGAGCATAAATTTTTACTTTTCATTTACTTGTGACATAGCATATTCCTTCAAAAATGTCCAACATTTTTCACAATATAAGGAAAGTAGTAAGCAGATACATATGATAAAATGAGCAAATGAAGATGAAACACATCCTGAAAAATCTTGTATGATTAATAAAAATATGAAACTATGAAAAATAAAAATTTTCATCTTTTGCATAATGTAAACGTTAAAAATTAAATTAAAGTACTTTTTTGGAGCAACACTTTATGTGCTCTGAAGCCTGAATGCAAGTTGTAGACCTGAGAACAGACAGACTATGTAATAAGTGATTCCAGAAAGCAAGTTATCACAGCCTTCTACTCTTCTGAGGTTTGCTTTTGTACAAGCTGAGTGGATTACTATGTCTTCAGAGAAAACTCAGGGAGAAATAGGGAAAAACATGCACAATGCTCACTTGAAGTGGGAGAATGTGAGCGTGAATCCGTTCTCGCAGAGACCCGCAGTAATGCTGCACCTGGAATCAGAGGTGGCCGGAAGTGCCGGGAACAGGAAATCAAAAGCCTCCAGCCCTGTGCACCCCTCGTGCTGTTCAGAACTGCTTGTGCTTTGTATTATGTTCATACTGTTACTAACTTTTAAAGTGGCCTCTCATCTGTCATTCTGTTTTCTCCAGAGAACCAAACCATTAGCAGAGGGAGAGGGAAAGAAAGAAAGGGAGAGAGAGAGACAGAGACAGAGACAGAGACAGAGACAGAGACAGACAGAGAGAGAGAGAAGTAACAGGGAATTGGCTAACATAGATATGCCGCTGAGGAGTCCCACAGTCTGGCGTCCGCCCTCTGGAGACTCAGGTAACCTGATGATGCAGTTCAAAGGCCTAAAAGTGAAGGTCAACGACCTTGCCTCCAGTCCAGGTCTGAAACCCTGTGAGTTGTGACCAGCAAGGGCAGAGGATCCGGTCTTGCTCACACTGTCAGGCTGGGTACACTTTCAGACACCCTGTACGCACAGGAGCTCGATGGCTGCATGAGGCCCACCTACACTGGGGAAGAAAGTATCAGCTCACCAATTCAAGAGCTAATCTTATCTGGGACCACCTCGACCCAGAAATAATATTTAACTAGGTGTCTGCATATCTCATGACCCTTTAAAATGTTAACACATGAAATTAAACATCACTTAGCAGTTCGCCAGTTTCTTCTTAATGTAAGATTTAGTGAAATTGTCTGCAGTCTTTGCTGCAGCAAAGGGTTTCAAGGCCGTAGCTGACATCCCTCATGTCACTCTCCAAACTCAGCAGTTCAGCTGGGCTGGGTTCTCTGGCAGGGAGGAAGACTCTTAACATTAGGTGGTCAGACACCGGCTGCCTTGCTTTCTTCGAGCAATGCTTCAGTGCTTTTATTTTTACAATTATCATTACAGTAGATACACCGAGAAATGCCTAGATGAATTTCCTAATTTGCAAATGTATCTCTCTTAGAATACATTATGTAGCAGCAACCTGGTTCCTGCTGGTGATGGGGCTAATTACCTCCAGTATCATACTGTCTTTATTTAATTAATTACGTTTGTGCTACATTGTCGTGTTAACAATGAAGGGACCTGGCAGTCAATGTAATTTTAGTCCAAATAGAAATTTTCCTATCTATCATCATGCATCTCCTTTCCCTAGAGTTTAATTCAGTAGAGATTAGAGTTGCGGGGAGGGAAAGTGAAATCATGCCTGCATGTACAGTGCTGGTGGGACATGACAGCAGTCCTCCAACTTCCACTTCCTCATGTCTCTCTCGTGAATCCCTATTCTGGAGAGTCACCGCGTCCTGTGAGGACACTGGCTAAATGTAACTACACCTTCTGGAAGGGGCCAAGCTACACTGGCCAAGCTTGTCACAGGATTTCCCAGGGCAGTCTGACACTAGATGTTCCCCAGGGCGTGTTCTATGTCAGAGCCATGAGATGCCAAGATCACGTAGGAAACATAGCATGCCCTTCAGCATACACACCTCACCCAGTCAGAGGTGAGGTTATGCAAGATACCCCGTCAATATATAAGTCACCCCGAAGACTTCAGATGGGTCAAGCCAGAGGAACATCAAGTAGATCAACCAAGGCACCGTTGTGGGCTACATATGGATTGCATTTCCCATCATGTGTGATTCCAGGGCTTAAGGGCTGCAGAGTGACCTGGCTGCTGCTCAGTGACAGCTTAGTCTCCACTAGTGAGAGCTGTCACCATGAACAGGCCGAGGCTGGTCTTGGTAAGAATGAGTCTCTGCTCTAGTGTCTGTGTGGCATCTCTGTCACTGTGGCTGCTTCACTTAGGGATACATTTGTGACCATAGAGGGCTAGAAACAGAATCAGGCTGATGTCCTTGGAGCAGGATGGCCATGTAATTAGTGAGTCCTTCTTTGGTAATATCTGCCAATGTCCACTGTGGTGTGACTGCTACAAATCGTGTATCCATATTTGGAGTCTGCCACTTGTTGTGTCTTATGTTCAGCACAGATGTCCTAACTAAGTTCTTCCCCTTCCCCTGAACAATTAGCTAAACAAATCTGCCACTACCCAGAAGTCTATTAATTACCTCGACACATTTGCTACTCAAAGAACACAGCCAGTATATACTGCTGACCATCCTGGTCACTGGGAGCATTACCCCCCTTTTCCAGCCCTTCTGTTTGGACTAGCGATGAGTACAGCATCAATCTGTGCTCAGATCGTTCGGCACACATTGATCTGACCATCTCTGAGCCAGGCCTGTGCTTGCTCTTTTCTATCTGTTGCCAATCACTGAAGGTCATGTGGTAAAAGAGAAAAATATGGTATGGAGATTAAGGTCAAATTATATCTACACGCAGTTATTATTCATATAAAGAAAAGGAAAGGAAGCATTTTCTCCTCAACCATTAAAAAAAGCTGTTAAATTCGAAGTGATTTAATAGTCACGCGAATGAATGACATTTGGAGTTGGGGAAATCAGTAATTTAATTTTTTAGGGTCAATTCAGGAAGACAAATAAGAGCTAAGAGACACTGCAGGATTTAGGCAGTACTGAAGAAGATGTACACCTGAACGGCAGAAACAGGAGTGGGAATCTCATCAACCAGCAAGAGAAGCCCCGGAAATATTTGATATTTGAGAGTGAAAGTATCAGCAGAAAGAAGAATTACCAGCCCTTGTCAGAAGGATGCTGTAAGAACCCTGCTCTAAATAGGGTTAAGCACCTTAGTTTATCTCTGGATTACAGCAAAGAAATACTCTTTACAATGATTTAGTTATCTTTGGGAAAGTAGGGTAAGGCTCAGGGGGAAGAAGTTCACTTCGGGATACCACTTCAGGTTGGCATTTGGTTATTATTACAAGGGCCCAAGTCTTCTTTTCTATAATTTGATCACTATGTTAACATATCTTCACATATTTGAGTATATCCCCCATGCATCTTAATCATTTATAAATAAAAAGATTTATTTCGGTATTACCTTTCTGATAGTCTTGGCTAACTGACATTTCCTTTGCCATTTCACATTTCCACAGCTCTGGAGAACTTATTTTTGGAACGAGTCATGGTAGCAAAATCATACGACAGGCAGCATCTACATGAACTCATCTGTAAGCAACTCGGTTACCTGGCTGGGATTTGGACAAGACCCTGCAATCTGTTGGTTGCCGTCTGAGGCGGCATTCAGAGCCGTGCGTGCCATTTCTGTCTGTCTAGGAGAAAACCTGACAGGAGGCGTTGTTGTGTCTCACAGAGCCTGCAAGTTGGACTCAGACTGCTGAAGTATAAGAAGAGTTTTATTTCAAGCAGAATGGCAAATTTGAACAAATTCCTGCCTGGGGCAGCGTGTTTGACTTTGACCTATACATTAATGTATCGTTTAATTTCCATGAATTAGACCCAAAAGGTAATGGACCAAAAAAGTGGTTGGACACTTGAAATCTAATCAGTTAGTATTTCCCAGGCGGTTACGGGGGTGCATCTTCTCAGACACTGCAGTTTATGTGCATTCATAGGAGACATTGAGGGCTTTTAGGCCTCACACTTGAGCATGGGAAAAACGAGGAGGACTTATTAGTAGACCACCTAACAAGCAGAAGGAATGTGCAGAAAAATGAACAAAAGGCTATTTGTAACTAATTTTTGAGAAAGGCTAAAGAAGCCAGTTTGCCATCTAGTCCAGTCCCCCGAAGACAGTCATTTGCTTACGTACCTCAACAACGTTCTAAAGACTTGTAGTACTAGAGTTATAGATCTAATTAATCTAGACATTTTGTTGTGGGGCAGCACAAGTAAGAAAACGTGAAATAGAGAAATGAATAGCTTAGAATCACGATATAAAATTACTATAACTATCTTGAAAATAGTTAAAAAAACTATTTTAAGATGTACTTATATATCTATTATTAACTCACTCTGAAGCGGAAAGTACCCCACATTTGTAATGCTTAACCACGTCTTTCCTTATAGAATCAATCATTTTTGAGTGTCCACCAACTTTCCATGTGTCTCTCTAAGCTTATCCTTAAGCATCTCTGTCATTAAACCCAACACAGATGCGGACAACATCTGCACACACAATCTCACTTGCGTATCTCCTTAACTTACTCCTACTATAAAAGCAAAAGCGACAGTTGAAGTGAATGTGCATTTGGCCTGCAGACTGCATTGCTGTCTCACATGTGGGTCCAGGGCAATGTGGGCACCGACTTTCCCATAAACCCCACCTAATGCTCTTGTACCTGAATTGTGGGTGGGCAAGAGGCCATTGTGGAGCTGTCCACTGAATGCACCATGGCCCTGTCCCCACAGGAAGGAGTGGACACTGGTCTGACCAGGCCAGAAATGCCCCCAATGCCCCCCTAACCTCAGTTCCTCACAGGGGTCAGAGGGCAGCCACAGGACCTGCCTGTCTCTTCTCCATACCTCCAGGACTCCTGGGAACTGGTCAGTGTGGTAGGCAGCAGCAGCCCTGGAGCAGGGCAGAGGGCCAGGAGGTGGGAGCAGGCAGAGTCTGGGCTGGGTGTGAGTTGAGGCTCCTCGCCCCAGGTATGGGCTCCACTGCTCCATCAGGGTTAAATTATAACACACGGATTTGTGGACAAAAGCATTAGGCCTTTCAAGACGGTGACCAGAGCAGATCTGAGTATGTATTCTGCATCATCTTGGAAATGGTAAAATATCCTCCAAAACAATCCCCAGAGCGTGGACATGACAGTTCTGTCGTGAGTCTCTCTGAGAAGTCCTGCTGCTCGCTCAACACACACTCGTTCTAGTTCCACAGAACAAGTTCTGAGGCCACAACACGTGCTCAAACTTGGGAACCCACATCAGTGAGAGACATCCACGGGTGTAGACACCATTTCCCACACTTGCAGCTTTCCCTTCACTGGGACAAAATAACTGACACCTGCAGTGTAAACAAGGAGAGGCTCATCTTGGCTCCTGTTTTCAGGGTTTCAGTCCACAGTCAGCTGGTTCTAAGGCAGGACCATCATGGCGGAAGGGAGTTGGGGAGCGATACTGCTCACTTCATGGCCGCCAGGAAGCAGCACAGAGGAAGCGCATCCAAAAAGAAAGGCCCCAGGACCAGATATAGTCTCCAAGGTGACACCCCCATGATGCACCCAGGGACACCCAGAAGTGTGTTTTACTAATCCTCTAGGTGACTCTCAAGCCAATCAAGTACACAATCAAAATGAACCATCACACAGACTACGCTCACAAGACTACTTCTGGCAAAGGAGAATGCGGGGTTTGGATCATACGAGCAGCTCTCCACAGTAAGCACTTCAGACCATTCACAATTCTGCACAAACATTTGCAGTCCCGGTGCCATTGACAACCAAAGGCATTGCCTCCAGGGGACTGTCCTCTGGCCCAGCCCGAGCTCGGATGAACACTCAGCCTCCCAGCTGAAGTTTGGCCTGCACAGTTCTGGCTGTTAGAACATACTTCAGTGTATTTGCACCAATTATTTTCTGACTTTAGCTTTCTGTCCACATCCTTCACTACCACACCATACAATAGACTTCATTTATTTTTCTTCTGAAAGCCGTTTAAATATTTAAGGAGACTTAAAATATCTCCTTTAGATTAACAAGTTTTTTATTTACTAGGCAAGAGAAAATCGGTTAGCTCATTCTATGAACGATTATTGAGTGTCTCCTCTTTGTCAGTCTGTGAAGATAAAAAGGACACACTAAGGAAGCATCGCTCTTGTTCCCAGCGTGACTGCAACATTACTGGTTAAACAGCAATTCCTGAAAGAACAAGGAAGACACACAGGAGTGGGGTGGCTTAGTGGAAGCTAAGGAAACAACGCGAGCATCAAACCCACACGTGTCTGAATGTCACCCGGGAATCAATGCCTGGCTGTAGACGAGAACTGCGGGAAGGGGTCACGGGGGGTGGAAGTGCATCAGGCAGACAGAACCGTGCTGATAAACTCTAAATGTAAATGGAAACATGATATGCCTGACAAATAAACCAATGTTCAGGTTTATCTAGCGAATCTGTGCATGAGACAAAATGATGGAGCAAAACCTGGAAAAAAAATGAGACTGGACTCTGTAGACAGTTGTGAACCATTTTAACAAGTTTGAATTTGACTTGAAGAGCATCATTTACAATGGGGAGGAGGACCCGAGAGGGCGACATAAAAGGATTAAAATGTGTTTGTACACGTACCAACTCCCACCAGGAATGTGATCATTATGTACTGCAAGCTTGGACTAAGAAAAATAAAAAATAAAAGGAATAAACAAAATTATATATTAGAAGAAAAGAATAGCACTTCATTGTCTTTAAGCGATTCATTTTTTTTTCCAGATAGATAAAATGAATCCTTACTCAGGATTCATTATGAATGAGAAAGAGGTGAAGAAAATACTTGAGGCCCTGAGACCAGAGATTTGAGTGTTGACAGAATTAGTAAGAGATGGTGAGTCCTACTAGAAGGCAGAGTCCAGATGGCAGAAAGTAAAGTGAGTGAATATAAACACTTTTTAGGATGTACGAATTGCAGGACACATCACTTAACCTTGAAAAAAAGAAGGGAAGAGTTAAAGATAAAATCCCTGATGCCAACTTTAGCAAACTCACTAATGGTGAGGACTTTCATTAAAAGGAGGAATTTGGAAGATTATTTTAGGAGAAGATGAGCTCAGTTTTGGACAGATTGCAGTAGGTTTGTGCAATGGTTTAGATTTGGAATCCCCCAAATTCTCATGCATCTACAGAGGCAGGGCTTTTAGGGGTGCTTGGATTATGGGAGTGCTGTTCTCTAAGGGGGATTCATCCAAAGGCGAGTCCACAGCTCAATGTGTTTTGAAGGTGAAGCCTGGTCAGAAGAGGTGGTCACCAGGTGTGACCTGGAAGGATGGATCTCCTTTCCCGGATCCTCCTTCACTCTCTGCTTCCTATTCTTCATGATGTGAGCAGTTTTTTTCCACCAGACCCTTTCCCTGTCTGGAGCCTAGCACCTGCAGACTGAGCAATAACCAAAACAAACCTCTCTTCCATTAAATAGTGAGTGTTAGGAATTATATCTCGTTGATGAAAAAGTGACTAAGGCAGTGCGGTTCATCGAGTGTGGAAGCCTAAGGGGCAGTTGTGGAATGGAGATTGGGCTCTGGGAAGATAGCAGCTGGGGATCAGTGTACACAGCCGTTTCTGCAGTTAACTGGGGGAGGATTAGACCCAAAGAGAGAAGGGAGGAGCCTTGCGACAGATGCCTGCACCAGTAACATGGGAGAGGGAGAGGGGAAAACGTACCTGCAGATAATAACGTAGCACTGTAGGCTCTTATAGACCTCTTTTCCTTGCAAAGACATTAATGTCATTTACAAAGAATGAGAAGGGGATATTTGAGCCATGATTCTGGAATCTCTGTGCTGAAATGAATCTGGAAAACTGAAACAAGTTACATATATACACAGAAACATGTAGAAATAGACTACTGGGATAAGATTAGAGAATTATTTATATTTCAGGAGCAGAAAAGTTTTGGTAGAGAAGATGCACTCTGTATCCACAGCAGCCCAAAACTAGATGACACGAGGTCACTGCATGGGGGTGGGGGTGGGGGTGCCAGGGTGGAAGGGAAATTGATTACTGCAGGATCAGTCAGAATCTCATCTACCATCATTCACCAACGAAGGGAGGTAGGAACTGATCAATCCCTCTGGCTGCTGTACTGAGAAAGGATTGAAAGACACTGAATAGAAAGATGAATCCTCAGGCTGAGGTACAGGCTTAACTGGAATAAAGAATATTCAACCATAATAACAAGGGAGAAGCCAGAGTCTGAGGGTAAATGTTCCAGACGGCATCAGGGACATCTATTTTCTCAACCAAATAAAAAGTAACATTGTCTACTAAGAATGGGGGAAGGTGTGCTGCAAGTTAGGTAAATAAATAAGATTAAAATACTGGAAGAATAGTAGGGAAGGAACACAACTATTGGGAGAAACAAGCACAATGATTATGAATTTACAAAGATACTTCCAACATGGTTAAACACTTCTCTCTAGTCACAATAGCCATCAGGCTATAGGATATGGGTGGTCAAAGGTAGGAATTTAAGTGGAATTTTAATTCCCTGTCAAGGAGAAAGGGAATCTCGATGGTGAGCGAAGTGGTACAAGGATTGAATACTTGTACTGGGTAAATTAAGAGGGAAATGGGCAATCATTGGGAGTGGTTATGAATGGGGGGCACATCTGTGCAGTGGAGATTATTGGCAGCTATTCTTCTGGTGAGTTGCACTGTGTGGCTGGGATGGGAAAAAGACAGGCATCCCTAGGAGAGAATAATTTTAGGAGTAATATTCTGGGAGATTGAAATAAGTAATGATAAAGTTCCAGAGAATAAGCATTGGAGTGAGCGTCAGCAAAGAAGGTGACTGATCGGAGAAAATGTGGCTGTAGGACCTGAGAGGAGGGATTTCAACAGCCTCCTGCCTGTGAACAGTAAATGTGAATTCAGAGCCTCACTGGAGGGGCAGTGCGTGGAGCTGACTAGCAACCCGTCTCTAGTCCTGGGAAAATCCAGTAACCTGTCTAGACTTTATACAATGCATCTTGCCGATCTGAGAACTTGGCTTTGATGCCATACTTTGGCGAATATGGGTAACTTCACACAGGTTCTCACATGTTCACAGCAGCATTCTTATTTGGAGAGACCGCAGAGTGAAATAGCAGTGTGGCTCTGAATCGGAGATGCTGATCAGACATGAGGAGCTATTGATCATGAGTCACCGCTGGGCAATGACAACTCGTGATTACACACAGCCTGACTGCTCACATCGCTTCAGATTTCTTTCTGCATCAAAGACTGTAAATTAATTGTGTCTGATTAACTGCAAAATCCATTACATGAATTATTACCACCTCAAACTATTTCCAGAGGTCAGGTTCAAATTAGCATCAGAACGCTACATGCATTTGGTTTCTTCCATGAAACACACATTGTGAAATGCAGTAACTTCTGGACCCCACGTAAAAAGGAAGTCAAAGTTTTACCGGAGTTCTACTTCCTAGTTCCTAGTTCTACTTCCTAGTTTCTGGTTCTGCTTCCTAGTTCCTATCTTAAAACTAAAAATAAGTAACAAATCCAATTACTGTGATGATTTTTATGTATTGGGGAATTACAAAATGTTTAAAACAGAAACTTTAGAAAAATTAGCTTCCTATCTAAAATCAATGTGAAAAATTATCAAGGGACATAAAATTCCTATGGAAACACAGCTAATTACATAGATGTTTACAAATTAATTATTTTTTCAGATTTAAGTTTAATATAGAATCGATACAGAAAAGTTGTAAAATTTAAAATGACCCTCTGTGGTCACACACGGGTAACCACAATTTATATTTCCATGCACGGCCTGGTTGTGCTTGGTGGTGTTGTTACACTCGAGATAAAATTGCTATGTAATCGTCTATCCTGCCATATTCGTGTGACACAGTGACCACCGGGGAATTCACACCATTAAAATGGCTCACAGTAACGGTTGGCTGACAATGTCACTGAAATGTGCTTTGAAGGCATTACATTAACCCTTTGTGGCTGGTAAAGTCTAGACAGAAAGATCAGTAGAACAGAACAGATAGTCCAGAAATAATTCAAACTTCACCAGGAAATTGTGCATGATCTTTCCCTTGCTTCAAATGAATTTCAAACAGCAAGTTGGGTTTATAAAAATATCTCCACTTCATTCCTTACGTTCAAATTAATTCCATAAAAAATAGTTAAAATGTTGGCATAAAATTTCTAAAACTTAAATTATTATAACTCTTTGATATATTTGAGAATGTACAATCGTGGTGCAGAAAGTAGGACTTAAAAGGAAAAAGTGTAGGAGAAAAGCTTTGTTTATGTTCTTATTAGTAAAGAAAATGTAAGAATTCTTTACCACCAAAAATGTTGAACACTATATCCAAAAGCAAGCTTGGAAAATAGTTTACACAGTTGTAAGCAATTACTAATTTCCAGCCTATAAAAGTGGCTCTTACAAAACAATAATTTGAAATGATAGTAGAAAAATATATAAAATTTGCGGTGTAATAATATGCAAAATTAAGATAATGATTTATTCAATAAAAATATAATAGAAACAGCATGCTTATCAGTCTGGTAAAAAAATGCATTGGAAAGATCTTTCACAGTAATATTCAGGGAAAGCAGGTGGATGTTGTAATCTCACTCCTTCTGTTCAGTGGTAGTCTCTCTTCAGAAAGTGAGTTGATGCATTCAGCACTTAGTGCAAGCATCACGACCCAGAGACTATCCTTGTAAGGCTTTATCTGGCCTACAGGAGCACGTGTTATGCCTGGAGTACAAATGTGCCCCTCAATGACTCCTTGTGTTGAAGGTTCTCTTGCTGAAGGGCTTTTGGAAGTGATTGATCTGGGCGCTCCAATGTCATCTGTGGATGGACTGAAGAGATCATAATTTGATGTCATTATTGCAGAGATGGAAGCAGAAGGTAGGACCTACTTGAGGAATGTGTTCTTGGGGACTGTAGGCAGTTTCCGGCCCCTTCTCCTCCAACTCTTTCTCTCACACTCCCTGCTTCCTGGCTGCCAGGATGTGAGAAGCTTACCCCATAATGCCCTTCCTGTGACATGGCACTGCAACTCGGGCCACAGCCATGGAGCCTGCTGACCATGGACTTGAGCCTCTGGAACTGTGAGCCCAAATTAACCTCTCCTCTTTTATGTTGTTCTCTCACATATTTTGTCACACTGATGGAAATCTGAGTAATACAGTGTTCAACTATATATATATATATAGATATATATATACATATGAAGATTTTATTGCATGATTATTGCATTATAAAAACATGAATATGTATGAAATAATTAAAATTACAGTGAAAAAATTATATATATGTATGTACATATATGTGTGTGTGTGTGTGTGTGTGCATTGATAAAATAATTCTTACTGGACGGTAAAGTCCAGTTACAGTGGTAGCTCAGTTCACAAATCCTTTTTTTTCCCCCAAACAATTTGGTTCACAAACAGAAGCATTTGGCAAAATTTTGTTTTTGTTTGCAAAGTTCACATTGGGTGACAAATAGTACCACGGCCATCTTTCCCACACGAACACAAACATGCCAATATGTTCCAAAATCATAGAACAAATTACGTTCATGAACAAAGGTACCACTAGATAAAGAAAATGTAGAATATTGGCAATGGCAGTTTAAAGCCCCGAGGACATTTTTCAGAATAATGTGCATTGTGTTTATAATGGCTCCTAGGATTTGGTATCTATTATTAACAAAGAATTGGAAGGAGGTAGCTTTGGAGAAATTGTTGATTCTAGGACTCAGCGAGAAATGGCCACGATCTGCCTGGAGCACCCAGTCAGGGCAGAAATTAAGGAAATGCTCAACATACACACATACTACCTGTATACACACACACACCCACACCCACAAATACACATACCACACACACGCACACACATCACAGGCACACAACAGTAGGCTATGTCAAGGGAAATAGAAGATTACACTATGAGTTCCAGGAATACAATTAAAACAGTCTAAGCAGTAACATTAGAATGTAGTAATCGATGATTTCAAGAGTATAAAATAAATGTTTGTGAACCTGTATTGACAAAAGTAAATGATTAAATAAGTGAAGAAAATAAAAAGACAAAGATCTGGCATCCGCAGGAATCCCAGATGACTTATCTGGACACTTTGCTCTCAAGGAGGTGGACCCTCACTGACGTTTCCCTAAGTACAGGCTGTGCAGAGTCCTGGGAGCAGAATTGCAGGAAGCATTGCCTCAGCCAGCTGAGCGGAGTCAAACACGTCCACGCAAGTGCTGTGGATGATTTTTACCCTCCCACACTGCGAAGGAAACTTCATTAACCTGTCAGCGTATTCCCTAAACACATCATTAAATATAATGGGGTGCCCCAAAATGGAAAAAAAAACCATGACAGCAGGTGAAAATGAAAGCGATCTGAATAAAGTATAAACTGCAGTTCCCAATTTGTCAGTACTGGTTTTTAAATATCACAAATGTACCATGATCGTGTAAACTACTCACAACAGAGGGGACTGAGTACAAAATATCGAAGAGGTCTCTACAATTCTTTGCAGATATTCTAGGTTAAACCTGATTGAAAAGAAAGTTTAGTAAAACTTAACTTGGCTCACATTGCTATTAATTAATGGAGAAACAAAATGGAACCAAATAATATATAAGCAAAAAGTGAAATTAAACACAGAAAGCAGAAAGCCAGTACAACTCATAATCTTTTGAAATGAGAGTAGTAAGATAGAAATTCTTATGGTGAGATCAATCAAAATGCCAAAATAAACAGAACGCAAAAAGAAAATCAGTGAAACACCAATGAAAATATAAATGGGGACATTATCACAAGCCATGTAGATATTCTTTGAATCATTAAAATTCAATGAATTACTTGAAGTAAGTAAGTGCTAAAAATATCAGACAAATAGAAAAAAAGTAGGCAATGCTCAAGAAGGTTCTGAAACTCTTGAAAGTTACTTAAAGTTTTGAGATAGCAGGTGACAAGAGGGCAGAGCAAACAGGAAGATCTCTTTCAGAAACAAATCCAAGCAGTCAGATAATCAAAGACAAAGTGAATCGTGGTTCCAGACACTGGACATTGGGCAAGGCAGCGCGGTGACCCTTGGAAAGGAGGCTCAGAGTGAGCTAATAGGCTTTCCCAGGTTACTCCTCAGACAGGATTTTCAGGGCACAGACCAGGAAGGGGACCTGTGCGTAGAAACTCACAGCCTCCAACTGGAAGAACAGAGTGGGGGGTCCAGGCAGGAGAGCGGGGCCAAATACCAAAGACCAGAGAACCAGGCCACATCCAAGCCCACAGGGACACATTAGCACTTGGGAGGCTCCGTAAGGCTGGACCAGGACCCAGACAAAGAGGCTGTGGGGACACTCCTGACATTTACACCAACATTACTGACACCCCCGCCAGTGTGGAGGGCTTCATAAATTTAGCAGCCTTGGGCAGATGGTCAGAAATGTCTTGCTTCAATTTTGGTGTAAACTTAGCCTCATGCAAAAGATGTCCCTTGTCCTGACTAAAAAGCTCCCAACAGAATAAAATTCACAAGATTTGGTTCCTGCCGAATACGTAAAGTCATTCAACAATGGCAGAGGTATTAAATTAGCAGCCTTGTATATGTGTGCAACAAATACAGCTGACTGTACAGGTACATTTCTATTTTGGGGGGTGTATGCTTTCAGTAATCATATTGGAGGCAGAAATTAAAAAAAAGTTTTTAAATGTTTCTAGATACACAACAAAGAATTATGCAATGAAAAGGAATTTTCAGATCATGAGTAGAAAATATAATCTAAATTTGGTATTGGCAAAGAAAATTTATTATAATTGTCATTTGTTGAATATTTGAATGAGTTTATTTCATCATATAATTTTTCATTTTATATTATATAGTTCTATTTCCTTTGCTGGACATATTTTTCTTTATTGATGTCTTTTTAAAATTTTGTTTCAGTTCTCAAAATATTTTTCTTCTTTAGTTAAGAAACTATGACTTATCTATTCACTTGATAGCTTCAAATTTTTGCATAGCTGTTTAACTTAACCACTTTTTTGTTCATAGTTTTCTCTTTTTACTTTTCTCATATGAGGAAGGTCTTCTCATCAGATGAGTGGTGGTTCTAATTTTTATTTCGCTCTTATTTAAGCTATCCTAATTAGGCACTGCTAATATTATCTTATAGAGAGGTTTTAACTTCATAATTTATAGAACGTATTGATCATTTACACCTGCAGATTGTGTATGTCTGAAGTGACCATGTCCTGAAAAGAAACAGTCTACATGTAGGTGCGTTTCTTATCAAGGAGATTTTGCATATATTCTGCTAGAAAGAACAAAGCTAATTGGCCAGGTTAGTTTATACCAACCATGGTCAGATCACTTCAGTGGGAAGCACAGAGGGCCACATTCAGTGACTAAAAGACCCAAAGTCCGTGCCAAATGCCACATCACGTGTGATTAGAGTAGTAGATAAGGACATCGCCACTGTGAAATGTGACCAAGTGCAAAAAAGTATCAGCAATACTGATCCTCAGAGTAGTCTCTAAATAGATTATAAAAATGTTCTCCCTTTTTCCTTCAGGATTAACGGGCTCACTCTGCTGGGCCTGCCGTGTAAAACACCCCAGACAGAGAGTTAAACAACAGGGCTGAGCTTTCTCGCAAGGTCAGCTGCCAGCAGGGTTCCCTTCCTCTAAAGCCTCTTCCCTCCACTTGTCCAGAGCCACCTTCACATGACTGTCCCTCCGTCTGTGTCCGTGTCCGTATTGCCTCCTTTTTCATGAGGACTTTACTTTTATTCCAGGCCACACACCAAAGCTCTCATTTTAGCTCAGCCGGCTCTTTATTCTAAATCCCCTCACATTGAGAGCCCCTGGAGTAGGACTCCAGCATCTAAACTGGAGGGGCTGTAATTCAGTCCACAACAGCACCCTCCAAGTTTGTTGAATCAAGTAGCCTGTCTATGGTCAGAAAAAGCCTTATAAATCCAAATAGCCAGGATTCAAACCAAACTCTTTTTGGTACCAGAATCTATGACTTTATGATAGAAGGGCCCACCAGCTTAGACTGTTTTTCAAAGTCATTAGTAGCATGCCATGGATAAGAGAGCATTATTAAAATGTGTTTTTATCTAAATTTATAGCCATTTCTTTACATATTTGCTCTCTGAAGCAAAACTATGTAGATATCCTATTACTTCTAATGGCAGGATAAGGCTTACTAAGGAAACTATGAACATAAAAGCAGGAAAACTTTCCCCAGTAGTCATTTTGTGGAAAGGATTATTGTGTAGCTTCTTCATTTTCATATATGGAGTACAAGTTTATACATATTCATATAGCAAGACAGTGATAAATTTGTTTTGAGAAACTAAATTTATCTACAATCCAAACGGTTTACATTCACGGGCATAGTTTATGGGTTCTAAGCACTGCTTTGATGTTTACTTATCTTTGTTGATCAAAGATACACGCATTTATTTTCTTCATTCAATAACTTCATGCTGCCATTTTTCATCTGTCAGCTCTGTGATGTGTAAGGCTTCCTCCAGATGAAGTCTGAACTCCCACAGACACCCAGCACGATTTCCACGACAGACAAGGGCTAGCACGGACTGCTTCCCCTTCGCTGACCTCCTGAGGCTTCGACTGCTCAGGACGCCCTCTCTCGCGGACACTGCGGCGTTCCCTTTGAGCATAGCATTTGCCTATGTATTTAGTAGGCAACCTCCATACACACACTATCCAGAACCGCAATTACACTCTTTTATCTGCCCAAATTCAGAATTCACAGTGAATTTTATTTATCCTGATACCTCCATTGCAAGTCACTTGAAATAATATTGAGAATGTAGATTAAGACGCCTAGATCAAGGACCAGCCATAAAAATAAATAAATAAATAACATTTTACTGAAATCCATACTCAGAATAAGCATTCACGTAATAGGGAAAGTATCCCTTCATAAAACCATGGCTGTCTCAAATAAATATAAAGTAAAGCTCCCGTCACAGCTGTGCATTGTGGCGATAAGACAAACAGAAGGTAGGAAAATAGAGGCCATCGCTAAGGTCAAAAGACAAGGGGTTTTCTCCAGTGCTTTAATTCTGGCATCTAATATCCCCATTTTTCCCTGAGGATGGTACACACTCAGACAGCTCCCCTCTCTGTCTCTAGGAGACAATCAAGGATATTTGACTCTTACCTGTTGAGTAGAGATATTGAAGCTGTGGGCCCTAATGGGTGAAATCCTCTCCCGTTTTAGACCTCACGTATGTCTGATGGACTGTGTTGGGGTGGGAATCCTTACACTCGAATAAGACCATCATTGGTGGCATTTTGTGGCTTTATACTTTAATAAATCATTCTATATTCTCAAAGTTTACATGATTATAATTCAACATCTTTTGAAAACCGTATCATTCTAATAATAGTGAATTTAGAATAAATCGGAATAAGGTAAGTGCTACTTTAAAAATCTGACTGCATGGTAAAATGCAATATTCTCATACTTTTATTTCCATTTATTTTCTTTTAAGTGTATATGCTTCTTTACTGTAATTCTCTTTCCTTTTTAAACTATCCTAGCATATCTGGCACAATGTTGAGTTACTCCACATTTCCCCTTCCTGTGTTTTCTAAAAAGACATTTTAAGAATTATATAGAACAGCGGAAGTCTTCTATTTCTTGAATGTTTTCAAAGGAATTCTTTCAGGCTGGACATTCGGTGTGTTCCTCCATGAAAACGGAAATCCCCGTTCACCAGCATTATCACGTAAGTTATTGTTGCTATTTCAGCAATGAACGGAGGACCCCAGACATCCGACTCATTCCTGTGGAGATTCGGTGGGAGAGTGTGCAGCCGCAGTTCGCGGACAAGCAGGAGTCTCTGGCACAGGGGACCTCCATCTGCGGCTGCCACACTGGGGGACAGACTCCAAGGCACCTAGCGCCTGCACGGGCGCTGCAGCGTGCGGCACATAACAGGGCACCCATCGTGACGGTTGCTGAGAATGGGAAGCTCTCTCTGTAGGCCTAGGTGGTTTTCTCATGAACCTAGAAGATTGTACAAATGGGCCTAGATGGTGGCTGTAGTGATATTTTGGTTTAAAACAATCAAGACACTATTACCTATGGACAAGATGTGTGGTGGTGCAGCCCTGTATTCTCAGCACTCTGGGAGGCTGAGACAGGAGGATGGCAAACTCCAATCCAGTGTGGGCAACACTGCAACTCAGAGAAAATCTGTCTCAAGATAAAAAATGAAAAAGTACTGGCAATGTAGCTTACAGCAAAGGGCCTGAGTTCAATCCCCAGTATGAAAAAAAAAGGAAAGAAATAATGAGAGAGAGAGAGAGAGAGAGAGAGAGAGAGAGAGGAGAAAGTGAACTAGTAGCCACTAGAATTCTGCCAAACATCTAAAGTGTCCACTGTCAACATCTGTAGCTAGTGAACGCGTCCCTGCAGGTGTTCAGCGCCCCGCGCCTCATCATCTTTGAGACAGCACTTGCAAAATATAAACATTAAACATTAATCCTCAAGGATAATCCTGTTACCAAACAATACACTGAGTTTGTCCTCATCCAGACCACGCAGGAACCAGGCAGGGAAGGAGGACCAGGCCGCCGAGATCTCGGCCCTGGAGCAGAACTCGGTGCACATGTGTGATGTGTGTGATCGCACTTGGCTGATTTAGACCCAGACATTTCCATAGCTAACAGCGCAGTGTGCAGTCGTGTGTCCTCCGCCTGTCTCCAGACATCCTGCCCATTGCAGGGAGACCGCATTCCACAGGACTCAGGAAGAGTGTTGGCCTTAGCCACTTAAAAACATCCTTGATAGTCTTTCCGTGCGCTAAGTGCTTACTGAAGGACAATTTACATAACAATGTTTCCCTTTCAAGACAATGGATTAAGAGGTCAAACCGTTTGTAAAAACAGCCAACTGCCCTCGGTGATTTTTAGTCTTCAGGAAACCGACATAAATTTATTATTCACTTGACTAACAGTGATTTTCCTTTGCAAACTGTGTTTCACCAATTCCTGCGCAAATTCTGGCTAATGTTTCACCCATCAGTGTCAGTTAAGCGCACATTGTGTACAGCCCTAGAGTTGTGGCCACTTTTACAATTTGGACGTCAGCTACGTCTTGGAAAAGAAGATGCTGTAAGTACTTATTGGTCTAGTCATTCTTTTTTTTTTTTTGGTGGGGGGTGGCTGTGGGGGATGGAACTCAGGGCCTTGACCTTGCTAGGCAAGCACTCTACTACTTGGGCTAAATCCCCAACCCCAGTGTAGTCATTCTTGAAGAAATAGAGGAAACTACTGTTTTAAAATATGCCTAATAAAGCACATCAAAATTTTATAAACGTATAGCAGATATATTCACAACCTTTTCAGGAACAGTGAAAGGAAATATACTAACAAGTTTGGCGCTATCCGTTAACACACGCATTTCCATTATTAGACTATGTTTCAGCAGACAGCTATTAAGAAGGGTGGCTGAGAACACTGTCCCAATAAAAGCAACCTGCACCATTGAGCCTGGCTGTTGTGTCATATTTAATCTTATGCAGTGAGGAGTCTGCAGAAATTACACTGGGATGCTGAGGAATATTAATGTCGAAACTGTATGCAAAGAAAGATAAACCTGTGGCACATTTGGATCTTTAGAAATGCTAAATTATAAGGTCAAATGATACTGTCAGAGCCTCCCGCCCCTAGTGATGGTATAGGGATATGGAAAAAGGTATGCTTTTGTTTAAAATAATTGGATGGTATACAAACGCATGGCTTTCTACAAAAACCAGACAGCTGACGTTTTAGGACAGTTATATAGCTCCAAGTTTTGGGAGAAGTGAGCTTCCTAGCAGGGAAGAAAGGCCACCTATCATCGCCCTGACAGAGCACCGCCAGAAGACAGGATGACACCTAAAGCAGGTGGAAGCATCCTGCTGGAATTTTTGAGTAGATTTCAAAGTTTGTGTATAGCTTGGTGTCAAAATACAGTAACTCTTGTAGCCTCGGGCTCAGAGTGGAGTTTGCTTCCTTTAGTGGAGTATTCTCAGGAGTGACTCCAAGACGTGGAGTTAATTTTGGTGATGAGATTGTGCACCTTACACTGCTCTGTCACCGGAAGAAACTTAAGAGGATCACAGAGAGCCACGAATGCACTTTGTACTTAGCAGGAAGGGGATGAAGGCGGCTGCTTCTAAACGGCTGGCTGTCGGGGTGCCCAGTGGGTGTTGGCACTCACTCCCCATCACGGGCTCCTCCCTTTACAGGGAGGCCGAACCTCGTGGTTCACCTCCAGTGATTCCAGTACAGTGAAAGTGCTAAGATGTGAAGGTCAAGACTACATTTAAAAGCAGGCTTTTTGTATGCTGCTTGCTAGCTTTCCCTCGCTCCTTCTCACAAACGTTCTTGTTTCCAAGAAGCAAGTTGGAGAGGCCGACAGGTCAAAGCACTGCAGGAATCCCTGGTCCAGTGACACTGAGGAAGTGAACCGTCTGCAAGGACCTAGATCCTGCCCAGGAGTCTGAGGGAGCCCGAGGCAGCCCGCTGGAGCTGTGGGCAAAGCAGGGGCCCACCAACACCCCGTGGGCACAGGCCCCCCAAAGTGTGCCCGGCGGCCTCGCCCACGGAACTGTGCAGACACACGCGAGGGCCTGAGCTGCTGAACTTAGGACTGTCTACGGTGATGGGGTAGATTCCTAACAGATTGGAAGACTGAGGTGGGAAACTGTGGATGCCTCCTGCCGGGCTGAGGCCTGAGCAGGGTGGTGTACTCTGGAGTAGACAAGGAGGAAGTGTTGGGAGAATCACTGTCCCTGAGGAGCAGAGGCCTTGGCCCGGGGAGGGCAGTGGACAGAGTCCGAGGCCAGCTGTGGGAAAGAACAGGGCATCTATCGCAGAGGACAGAGAAAGCTACAATAACAAATGCTGGAGGGGCTGTGGAGAGGAAGGGACCCTTCTCCACTGTTGGTGGGAGTGTAGACTGGTGCAACCGCTGTGGAAATCAGTGTGGAGATTCCTCAGGGAACTAGGACTAGAGGTTCCATTTGAACCAGCTATTCCCCTTCTTGGTATCATCCCAAAAGAATTAAAAGCATCATACCACAGCGATACATGCACACCCACGTTTACAGCATCACGGTTTGTAATAGCTAAATCCTGGAAACAGCCCAAATGCCCATCAACCAAGGAATGAATAAAGAAAATGTGGGGGTTTTATACAATGGAGTACTACTATGGCATAAAGAATGATAAGCTTGAGATATTCCTAGGTAAATGGATGCATCTTGAGACCATACTCTTAAGTGAAATAAATCAGACACACATGTTTAAATGCTGCTTTAGTTCTCTGGTGTGAGAAATTGAAAGTGTAAATAAAGGCTAAAATGTACTATATTGGGAAAGGGAAGAAAGTGTCCAAACGGGAAAGGGAATAAGGGAGGGGGAGGGGGGAAGGAACAGAGGACAAGAGAAATAAGAAATGGAAGGAAAAAGTGGAAATGAAGCTTTTGCCAATAAGGAGGGAGGAGGGAGGGGAGGGGAACGGGAAAAAAAGAAGCAACAAAATATACCATGTACAGGTACAAATCCCCTGTGCTGAATGTTATCACTAGGTACATCTAAAATGTACCATTAAAATAAAATTTTTAAAAAAAGAGAAAAAGGAAGCAAACATAATGTTTAAAAATAAATTAAAAAATTAATACTTCATCGAGTGAGTCAAAAACTGAGGAATTTATTAGCAGCAGCAGCATTGCACTATGAGAAATGCTGACAGGAGTTAGCCAGAAACTGGATCACACAAAAGACAGAACGACCTTTGTAGCTGTCAAGATAAAGGTAAATTGAACCAAAATATAATTGACTGCTGGAAGCAAAAACAGCAGCAAAGTGTCATGGTTTCATAGCATCAGGGTGGGTAAAATACATGCGAAAATAGCACAAATAAAGCAGTAGAGAAATTGGGAATACACTGCATTAAGAGTTTTACAGTGTGTGTGAAGCAGCATCATATTACACTAAGGCTGAATATGCTTAACTAAAGTGTGGACTGTAAAGCACAAGAGGCATAAATAATTAGCAAGTAGTAGAGATACAAAGGGATAATAAAAATCATTAAACCCCAAAGCAGCTGGTGATACAGCTTAGTGGTAGGACACTTGCAAAGTGGGAGAGAAAGAGGAAAATACACAAGACCACGTGATAATGGATACTGCATCCAGTACAAGAAAAAAAGGGATGAAATAAAATTATCTAAACACATCAATTTAAAACAGAAATTTCAAAATAAAATGTTCTAAACACCCTACTATATTACGATATTATATTTATATAATATTAAATTATATTTATTAAAGATAAAATCACTGTAACACAAACCAGATAAGCAAGAAGGATGGAAACAGTCAGGAAACACAGAAAGTAATCAAAGGCAGCAGCTACGGAGACGGAACCTGCTTCGGAACCAGGACATTTCCCAGTGCCAAAGGGTGGGATGGAAAGTAGGGAACGAACTCACCGAAGAGACCATTATCCTGGGGGCTGTTCTCACGGGTGGAGTCATGGTGCTTGAGTTCATGGAGAAATGTGCTGGTTAGGATCTGCGGCTGAGTGGTCACTGGGGAGTGAACCTGAAGAGCAAATTCTGGTCCTCAGCCCTCCCACCTCTTTGTGCTTCCTGTCTGCTGTGGATAGGGCTCCTTTTCCTCCACCATTCCCCTGTGCTCTCCTCCTTCTGCCTTGGAGCCAGCTGACCATGAAATGAAAAAGTGAGTTAAAGTAACCTTCTCCCGTAAGTTGTGGGCATCGGGCATTTTGTCCCAGTAACTGGAAGAGGCTGAAACACACGCTATGCCCAAATCGGGTTTTTCCTAGAAATGCAAGGCTGTTCATGGTGAAGTTTATCCATGTCAGTGAATAGCAGACAGCACAGAGTGCAGGAGTAGACAGAATGATACATGGCTGATTGATTTTAAACAAAACTACAAGCACAGTTCGTGAGAAAAGAGTTTTTTTTAACAAATGCGCTTGAACTTTGGGATGTCCTTGTACAAAATAATGAATCCTGATTCATACCTCACAGTTAACACAAAAATCTCTTCAAAATGGATTGTACATCTACATGTAAAATGCAAAATAATAAAAAAAAAATTTAGAAAAAAAACAATTTGACTGAAAGTCCTTTTGGCCTTGAATTAGAAGAGAATGTTTTAGCTACAAGACCAACAACATAATCCATGAAATTAAAAAAAATTAGTGATCCATTGAACTTCATTGAAATTAAGATATTTTCATTCTTAAGAGTCAATTTTAAAAGTGAGAAAAAAATTTAAACTGGGAGAAAATACACACAAAACATTATGAAAACAAGACTCATGTGTGCGGATCTTGGGATGGGGCAGGAAGTTGGCAAGTTTTTGATCCAAGTAGGACCCAGTAGTTGGGAAAGAGGACCAGGAGGGAAGGTGCTAACCAGAGAGAAAGGGCCTGACCCTCCTACTGTTTAGGTGGAACTCCTAAGAAAAATATGAACTATAAACACAAAATGCTGTGCTAAGTGTTGAAATGAAAGGGCTCCTTGCCTGTAAGAACAAACTGGTGAACACTGTGCCTCATGGTAAATCTGATTCTGAAACAGAAATGATACCACCGAACTTGGGATCCTGACTCTGAATGTGTTTGTGTGTGGCCCATTATTATTCTACGCAAACCATCTTTTTGTTTTACTCTACATGCACAGAAAACACCAACAAAATCAAGGAAGAGGTGTAGTGGGTGTGGTTTTTAAACTGATATTTGTTTTCATTTGAAAAGACAAGAAGGATCTAGAGTACACAAGGATTAAACTGTCCTGTCTTCGCATGTGTCCCGGGTGGGATGGTTTTTATATGAACTCGTGGTGATCCTTGTTAAAGCCCATGGGGTTCATCGGCCTCACCATACATGCTAAACTGAAAGAGGTTGAACGATTTACCTGAGGGACCTGAGGCCAATGGGGAGGGACAAGAGTTAGACTCACATCTTTCTGAGTGGGAAGTAACTCACGCAATGCAAGCCCATGGAAATGGGGTCCTCTGGCAAGGAGACACTGGTGAATCTCGTAACCTTCAAAGTTTGGAAAACAACAAGAGGAAGGAGACCCAGGAACTACGAATGCGGATGGGTAGATGTGAATCTCATGTGTGCCATGAAATCAGTGGGTCTGCAACCAGCCAAGGGGACAGGATCAAGACCACCAGTGTGGGCCACACTCCCTCCAGATAAGCACCGTTCCCTTTCAGGGCACTTTAAGTGTTTCTCCTTCCAGCCAATCTTGAACAGCACGAGTGTTTTGGAGTGGCATCTAAAGTTCTCATTTGTTTGACAAGTTCACTGAGCATATCTAGAATTATAAGAATGGGTTGAATTCCAGAGACTACTTGAAAAATTAAATCCAAAATTCATTCTCTTTGTAAAGATAGTGTCGGCCTTAGCATTGCTTTTTCAGTATATGTGAACAGACACACACATCCACATGCACACGCACACATACACAGATGGGCGCAGAATTCCTGGTAACTGATGTACAAAATAACTGCCACTTGTGTATGATATATAACCATGCCATTTTGACTCTGATTAGATCTGGCTCTAAGTAAAAAATATAGACACATTATTAAAAAATAATAAATATACTCTTAGTAATATCATTTTAAACCTTTATATTGTGTCACATACTGTGATAATATTATTCAAGACTTTCAAACCCCCTTGAAGGCAGGTTCTGTTACTTTTTTATAGAGAAAGAAACAATGGCTTAGAGAGATGAATTAGCATGTCCAAGTTCCAACAATTATAGGAGCAGGGAATGTGACAAATTGTTCCAGAAACTAAGAGAAATATAAGAAATATATCAGTACTGGGGCTGAATTTTCTTTAAAATATATAAAGCCAAACAAAACCAAGGCAACCTAGGAATAGCCTTACAAAAATAAAAATGGAATGTAGGATTCCTTTGAAATTTAAATACCCCAGAGGAAATCATATAAAATATTAGAAAACATTGGGTATTATATTATTTCTTCAAGTATTATTAGAAAGGAAAATGAATAACATTGTAATAGTTTCCAAAAATTTACCAATTGTTTGTATAATAAGTATGTACTACTTTATTTCACAAAACTAGGCTATGAAAAGATTTTATTTTTTGCTTTTTAATCAAACTCTGATTTTTTTTTTCTTGGCTGTAGACTAGCAAGCCTCTTACCGATGGAAGTTATAACCCAACAGAATTGGAGGAGTAATATTTATCCTGCTTGCTAGTGCTATTCCGAGGCCCAACCAGGAGTGATTACACTGACTTCGAATAAGTCTGTTATTGATACCTAGCTAACAAACGCTTGGAGGCAAAACCCAGCTCAACTCTGAGATGCCAGGTTAATGGTCACTGCCAGTGATGGGAAGGACAAACAGGGGAGATGGCGGGTGCCGGTCCCGCTCTGGCCCTTGATCTGCTGCTGGCTGCATTCCCGAGTGTGGGTCTACAAAAGTCACCCAGGCCTGCTAGCGCTGCACTGGGGTATATAGATACTCCATTTTTCTGTTTTTATATTAAGTCTCAATTTAAAGGTTTAAAAAGTGGAAAGAGCATCTCTTAAAAATGCATTTCATAAGTGATAATTTTGATAGTTTTTTTTCAGAAAACCAGATGACTCCCTGACAGGAAGATCTAGCAACTCTTTTGACATGTAGTATTCAACAATTCACTCAGCTCTTAATATTACTAGATTTTAAATCTAAATATAGACTATGCATGACTTGATTAAATTTCTCGTGTTCATTTTTGTGATCTTTGATCTTCTTGACCTCTGCTATTGTCACTTTCAAAATCAGGTCATTAGATATATAACTGAACTGACTTGAGGATATTAAATTTTGTTTCACGGCCTGTAATTAGAAGAGGCTGATGGTAGCTGCAAGTTCACAATGCTGGTGATAGATCCGAGGAGGACGGGCAGGTTGACTCCGTCGAGGGGCACAGTCATCCTGCCATGATGAGCCCTGTGACTTCCCTGACCGTCTCCAGTGTGGACCTCGGATAAGAACCAGAGCCCTGTGCTTAATTTTTACCCAAATAACTATTAAAATATCTTGTATTAAAAACAAACACACAACCTGAGGATTTCTAATTTGGTCCCTCTACACCCTGACATATCTGTTGTTTTCCCCCTCATGCCACCCACACACCCATTCCAGACCCTCGGGCCCACCCCCTCTCTCACGCCTCACACACCCACAGCTGTGCAGCCACCACTCAGGAGCTGCCCTTTCCTCATCCCTAAGTCACACTCCCCACCTCCTGTTCATTCTCTGAATGCTCTAGTCCCTTCTCAGCTACCAGTCATACATAAATTTACTACCCTTGGAAGTACCTCCTTTCTGGTCCCCTCAAGGCTGAGCAAGAAGTGCTTCTAATTCAGGAAGTGTTTCCTTAGGGAGTTATTCTTAGCCTGCAAAGGAAAGTTCATTCTCCTCTTTCCTCGCACTTCGTTCTTTCTTATAACCTTCTGGTGCCCCTTACTCCTAGAAGCTAGCAAAATTAACTGATACATGTTTCCATTCGCCTGTGCCCCGAACTGTGGCAATTATTTAAAGTAACGTATGTGCTATGTACATATTTATGTGCAATGTATACTATGGGTATAACTATATGTCCAAATTGTATGTAAGTATATACATATATTCATGGAACTATATATTTATGTAGATATATTTATTTATACTGAATCAATCATGCATAAAATACATATATCTGTTTATATCTGTAGTCATATTAGTTCTGCCTCTTTGGAGAACTCTATCACAGTTAACATATTCAGGAACTGCTGTTATTGAATTTCAAGTGGACCTTGAAGATTTTACTCTGAATGTAAATGCTTTCAAGAGGAAGAAAAAGACAAGAAAAATACTTTATCTTAAAGGAAGTGAGCCTCGTGCCGATTCCAGTGCGAAATGAACAGCTTGGGCTGTCCGGGGCTTAATAAACCACGTGGCTCCCTGCTTGGGGACCCACTGGGAGAGGAGCATGAGTCGCCCAAGTCTGGAGTCCCACCCCACCAAGACAGCGTGGCCAAGTAGAACCAGGTGAAGCCAACCCCGTGGGCCTCATACTCTAGCCCCTTTATGTGCTGTCTTAGTTACTTTCTCCTTGCTAGGACAAAGTACCCAACACTCACAACTTAAGGAGGAGAAGTATATTTCGCCCACCATTTTTAGTCCACAGACAACTAGCTCCACTGCAAGAAGTGCATGGTGGAAGGGTGTGTTGGAGGAAGACTGTTCACATCATGGCAGCCAGGAAACAGAGGGCAGGGGAGGAGCCGGGAGAGACACAGACCCTTCCCAGTCACATAACCCATCTCTTCCAACCATGTTCCTCCTCCTGGTAGCATATTAACTATGGATACATCAGTGGATCCAGCTACAGATGAGTTCAGTGCCCCAATCACCTTCCACAAGCCTCTCTTCTGGATGATAGCTAAGTAGATAAACTTGGGGGCCGTCTTAGATATAAATCATAATGTGCTTATTTGTGCTTTAAGGTGATCATGCCCTAAACGATGGCTTCTTTGATAAATCTTGAAATTCATCTAGAGATCCACTGCACACTAACTTGTCAGGGGAGTGACAACAGCACATCAAATTCAAATTTAATATCATCTCTGATGTGAGTATTAAAGTTCTGGAGATATTTAATGACTTTCTTCTTGAAATAGAGTATAGGTGTAATAGTACATATATGTTGCATTATTTAAGAAATCCTAATAAATTTATAACCCTTTCTGAAGTACTTAAAATTCATTTTTAGGTGTAAGAAAAGGTGACAAAGACTCGCTAGCAGGGACTTTACTGAGACTTACGGGGAAATATTAGAGTAGCAATATTAAAATTTCATTTATCTGTCATACCTTGTAATGCAAATGGCAAAGATGAATACTTTATTCAGAGTACAAATAGAGATACAGGGAAAGAAGAAGCTCAAGTTCCTTCTGTACTGTGAACCAAGCTGTCAGTGCGGGAGCCGAGGAGCAGAGGACGCGCTCGTGGGGAGCTGGTGACTGGCGCTGCCACGCTGTATCCCCCTTGTGAGGCCGGGAGCCAGGGCAGGCCGCGGGAAGCTTGCAAAGCGCGCTGGCTTCAGCCGGTGACCGCTTGCTGGGCACGTGATTTTCACGGATGCCCTAAAACTGGCAGGTGGGCCACTTCACATAGACAGGCAGCAGCCGGTCCGTGATGATCTTACCCTTCAGCTGAATTAAGCGCGGCGTTCTCTGACTGTTCAGTCTGCCAATGGGGAAGTTCCTCATTGATTACTGTTTGATGGGAAAAGGCATCTCTACCTCATTCCTTTCTGGGCACTAATTCTATCTACTTTACGGGAAAATAGATGTGCATCTCAGAATGACTCATAGTGGCAGATAAAGAGCCTACAAAAGCAAGAACTGCAGAAGGAAGTAGGGTGTACTAGATGCACTGGCTTTTTCATGGAGCTTGACTCTTGCGGTAACTAATAGCTTGTGATGGAGGTGAAGACCAGATTTCCAGAAAATCGTCTGCTGAAACAGCACGCGCAGTGTGCACTGTGATAAAGACGTCTTGGACTCGGCCTGCAGGATGCTGAGCCGGGACACCCCGTCGGTGCAGAACGGTGTTCTGGAACGTGCCTGGGAGAAAGGAGTGTGCAAGTGACCCGGGGGAGTGCTCTTTCTGGTGATAGAGAAACAAAAGAGTCGATGAATTACCCGCATTTCTTTTTCCTTCCCTGTTACGACTGTTGTTTTCAATTCTAAAAGCCGGGTCTTGGTTTTTTTCTCTGTGTGTGTTTCTTTGATTATGGCATTTTTGGAACTGACAAAATTTCACAACTAATTTATGTTCAGCCAACTGCTTAGTATTTATACCTTGAATGAGTCTTGTAATTATTTTCTCCTTGTTATTTTCAAGCAGGGAGAGTATACTGGAACAGGGAATGGATCCAATTCCAGGTCGCGGGGTGGCTAGTTACGCAGGCAGAATGCAGGATGTTGAACAGAATAAATAAGGAGCAGCTGGAGCCCCCACAGCCAAAGAGCAGGTGCCAAGGAGCCTCCGGGGAGGAGACCCCCAGAAAAAGCTGCTCCCCGCAGGGAGGCTGAGCATGGGCGCTGGGAGCCAGAGACATGCCCAGTCTTGGATGGGGGCCCAGGCACAAAGGAAGGAAGCCCGAGTCACAAGGCGAGGGAGAAACTTGCAAAAATAGCCCTCGGAACACACAGGCGTGGCACAGCTGAGGGGACCTGGACACGTGGGCAGCTAGCCGTGAGCAGGGAGTGGGTCTGACTAGGACGGAGGCTCAGGAGCCCTCGACCAGCATGCATCCCCAGAACCAGCCCACGGGTGGCAGGGGCCGTTCACAGTGCCCAATTAGTGATGAATTACTTTAGGTTTTTCTACTCTATGGCAGCGTGAGAGCATAGTCCATGCACCCACTCTGTTTCCACTTTTAGTGCAGTATTCAGTGTTCCACACAAGACACTCAACACTTCATCATACAGCACGGTGTAAGAAGATATTCCCAGCTGTGGGCCAAGACAGAAGTTCTGAGCGCATTTAACTCGGCGAAACTATGATAGTCTGGAGGTTACGTGTACTATGCGCGAGTTTGGATTATGATATTTTCACCTTCTGCATAACTGTAATGAGGTAAGCTTGTTGTATGCTGAGGAGCATCTATATTCCGGCCCAGATAAATACTGAGCATGACTCGACTAAAAAATATGAAGCATAATTGTCCCCATAGAAAAGACACTATCTGTCTAAGGCTCCAGGAGTAATAATATAAGAGCTTTGAAACCACCTTGGGAAATTTTGCCAAGATCACACTCACAGAGAAGCAATACAATATTTTATTCTAGATCAGAATTATTTGAGGACTCTTTTGGGGTGCTGGGGAAATGTGTGTGCGCACACATGGTAGCAAGAAACTCACTTCTATGTCTACACAGCCTCCCTTTCATGTGCCCCACCCAGCAGCACATGGGAGGACAGAGTATTGGTGCAATGAATTCAGGAGCCTTTTCACCTCTTTGTACAGAGGGATAAAAGGCTTTATTAGGCAGAAGCTTAAAAGCACAGTCAAAGAAATAGAGTGCCGACCCTCAGGAGAGAGAGAAAAACTAGAGTTTGGAGCCAGGAGTATTTTGGTCTTGGTTTATGGGAACAGGATGGCACAACCACGGAAAGCAAACAGCCCATTTCACAGAGGAAAGTCATGAGGCTCAATGACTTTTTTTTTTTTTAATGGATGATCTAAGATGTTTTGCCTAAAAACATTCTTTATACTTTCTCGATCTCTTCCTTGATCTTAAAATCAGGTTTCTCCCCTTTACTTTACCAACTAATTTATGGGTTTAAAGCTGTGGTGGTGGACCTGTGACACGCATGCGGAGTGGGCTGTTTGTGCCAAACTGGTGCTTAAAAGGCTCACTCTGTTTGTTTTGAAATACTTTACTACTCTGCTGAGGGCCTAGGAGTCGGTCAACCATTTGCTCAGTCCTCTCCAGCACTACTGTACGTTACCGGGACAGGACCACCCCAAAAAGCGACCTAGTGAGCCACCAGGATCAAGCAATGCTTCAGCCTCTTTCACTCATTGCCTGGCTAGTGGAAGATCTGCTGTGATATAACTCGTGTGCCTTTGTGTAATGTGCATACACATACACATGTATCCATATAGACACATGTCATTCACACATTCATGTGTGTGTATGTGTATATCCGGTTAGTCAGCTGTCCTACACTTGATCTTAGCCAAAAGGCGGAGAAGTGGTTCAATTACCCCAAATATGGGCACATTAGAGATGCCAGTTAGAGAATAATGGTGAATATTTTTATTTAATTTGGTCTCCAAGTACCAGCATGCTGCAAACACAATAGCTACCAGCTTTACCTATTAAATCTAGCTGCAAACTCACACCTGAATATACCAACTGGAACACATCTCTCACTGGGCATTGAAAGCAGCCCAACACGACCCGTAAAGGGAAGAGGACACTCTGGTGTGGTTCTCACAGCTGTGTGTGGCGCTTGCTGCCGTCACTGTCCAGGTGGCTGTAGATTTCACTCTACTGTTCTAAGCTCCATGGCTCCCCTGGTGGGGAAGCAGTACGCCAGGGCATTAGGAAAGAGACTGTCTAATATTTAACCACAGAGCTCCAAAACGCAGTGTCTAAATAGAATTGTAATATGAACACATACAAGTAATTTGGTGTGATATTAACATTAGTATGAATCCTAAGGATTCCAATTTTTAAACATCACTGTAAATAACTATTACGCTTCCCAGGGCTCTTCAATTCCGAAAACACAGAAGCACACATTGACTAGTCCATGTTCAGGAAGCAGGTAGCAGGCTTAAAGAGCTATTATTTTTTGAAAATATGTAATACTAATGATACTGATATCAACGATTATTTCAATACCAAACTCAAAACACCTATTTATGTGGAAGAAACAAGAACTGTCACTCATCGTTAGTACGAAAGCAGGACGACAACAACAACTGAACCCTCAAGGACGAAATTTTGTGTAAAGTACAGCATGTGCCTTTATATATCCCTGATATTCCAGTTCTAGCTATTTATTCAAGTAAACTGAAAGCTTAAATCCTCATAAATCTGCACATGAGTATCTGTGCAACTTGATTCATAAACACTAATTAACAGGATACCCATCAACAGTGAACAGATTAACCAACCGTCATATATCCATACCTAGAATACCGTCCAGAATAAAAAGAAATGAACTCTAGGTTCCCACGACAATGTGAATGAACCTTACATGCATGTTGCTAAGTGAAAGACACTAAGCCCAGATATACATGGAGTGATGCTGTCTGAATGAAGACAGAAAAGTCAAAATGATAGGGGCAAAAACAGACCACTGGTTAATGAGAATGAAGGGGTTAACTATAGAAGACCACACAGGGGAAAGCTTAGTGTGAAAACACTAGCCTGCATGGCACTGGGGTGCTAGAAACAGTGCTATGTGTTTGTCAAGACCCACAGAAACGTACAGCAAATGACTGCGTGTTGTGCAAATAGAAGAAAAACAAGAAGCTGGAGAAGAAAAGGAGGAGGAAGCAGGGCTGGAGCAGGAAGAAGAGGAGGAGAGTGCGGAGGAAGGGATGAGGAGGAAGAGGAGAAAGCGGAAGTGAGAGGAGTGAAGAATTACGATGAGAGGACAGGTTGTCAGTGGCTCCTGGGGTGGAATGTGCACAGCAAGAAATGAGTCTGAATGCATGAAAAATGTCACCGAGGCACTGAGCGGTGACTGCAGTCTCTTTGGGGTGGAGCTTGGGCTGGACGTTGTGCGGTAGGCTCATCCGGTGTCCAGATTCTGGTTTCTAAATCCCGCCTCCAGTGAACAGAAATAAGAATTGTGGAGAAATTGTTCATTCTAGGACCGGGACAGGATCGAGGCAAAGCAAAATGGGTGCATCTTGTGTTGTTGGAAAGTGGAGAATATTTGTTAGCCCCCAAATAAAACAAACTAACTCATGCTGGAGTTGCCCTAAAGATCTTGTAATAAACAAGCCCGGAGTTTGAACAACAACGACAACAACAAAATGAATAGAAGTAGCTTGGAATAAAATATAAAGAATAAAATAAATATGTATAAATTCATACTGTCATAAATAAGTGATTGATAAACACACACATTGGCAAAGTCATATTTCCACAAAAATTCCAAATGTACAGAGATATCTCCCCTCCCCGTGAGAGATAGCTGGACTCCTTTTCTCCAGAATATGAGTTTGATATAGTGTTTCTCTTCAAAAGTGTAAAGTTTAGAGAGTTACAGTAGTAACTTCTCAATAAAGAAAACTGTCAGATAGCACTACACTGGAGTGATGAAGGCAAGTGATAAGTTGTGCTGTATCAGTGTCAGGCACTCAGTGTTGATGTGACGTGGACACTTCATCTTTGTGATTCCCTCACAGAACTCTGTATCCTCAGTCTAGCTGAGACAACACATCAAAGACCTCGCAATGAGGTATCTTCTACAAAATGGCTGACTGATGTGCTTTGAAATGCTTGAGGAAAGACTGAGAAACTAAGGATACAAAATGGCGGAATGAAACCTGGCCTCCTGGGTCCTGCTCCAGAACAGAAAATGTTCGGTAATGAGGAAACTTAGGAAATCCAAAGAGTTTGTTCTTAGATGAGTGTATCTGACAACGTCCAATGACATCTTCCTTGGTCTTGATAATCGTGTCATGGTTGTGTAAATGCAACATTAGGGACACTGAGAGAAGCTGCATAAGGAACTCCTTTGTACTATTTTTGAAATTCTTCTGTAAATCTACCTTTCCAAAATAAAATGGTTTTAAAAAATCAAAAATAAAATGTTTAAAAATTAAAGGTACTTTTTTGTATAATAAGTAGTGCGTAATGATAATTTGAGAACCCTAATACACAGCATGAGCACGACCTGAGAATTAATTATCATTCCACTCATTCAGAGGCTGAACTTCAGTGTAGTTCATGCATTAAATCTTCTGAAGAAAGTGATTATAAATATTAATCAAAACTCCCCTCTGACCTATATCAGAAAATGTAATCAATCAAAGTTCACATTCCTTTGGCAACAATTCTTGTGAGTCTCCTGGAGCAGCCCCAGATGTAGATACCTTTCATTATCGGACATTCTGTCAGAAAAGTTTTGTATCGAGCTAACACAAATAATGATTGCATTGTTCTCCATCCTGCCATTCTCAAGCTCTTATAATAGGAAATAAATATAATTAAATAGCTGTCGCTGTTTGGTATGTTGACACCGCAGTGGTAAATAATCCCAAGAATTCCTTCAAGAACGCTTGTATATATTTAAGCCATACTTAAAACTCTTTATGTATCCCTCACAGTATTTTAGAGCTAGAACCGAATGTATCACATCCAGTGTGGTTTCATCAACACAGGTTTAGAAGAAACCAGAAGGCTGGGCCTGAGGGCATAGCTCAGTGGCAGAGCACTTGGCTGCCATGCACGGGGCCTTGGGTTTGATCCCCAGCACCAGAAAAACAAACAAACAAACATCGCCATCAGAAACCAGAAGGCTTTTATGAAAATATATTCATGTGGTCACAATTGTGATGTGATTGGTCCTATAAACCAATCATATCACAAGATCGAAAAATGTTCTTTCCTCAAACTTACATGGGATTCTTATAAATATATAGACACCATACTCACTTTTTAATTTGTTTTTCTAGACTGAATAAAAGTTTAAGTTACTATCATGACCTATTATCTATTACCATGGTCTTAGAAGACTTATTATTCTCTCTTAAAATTATTTAAAATACTTCTTTAATATAAAATGTTATCAGTGCCCTCCATAGCTCAATCAATGATAAAAATAATAAGTATAGATGAAGACCAGAATTACAAAATCAGTTTTGTGCAATTCTCTTTCAGGTTATAGTCTGCTATGCGATCCTTCACCAAAAATGAACAAGTCTGCTGACATAGGTAGTGTACACTCCTCCATCTTGCTCACAAATTTGAAAGGATTATCCAATTGTTTGGTGAAATTCAAGTTAATTTGTCTACCAAACATGTCTATTTAGTATGGATCATGAAACCATGAAATATCAGTCGAATGTACTTTGTGCTAGGAAAAATCCATATTCCAGTGATGGGGAGTATGTGTAGTTGACGGTTAATGAAGGACACAAGGACATTCAGGTTCTTTCTCCTTCCATCCTTCAGCAATGGATTTCTTAGACGTTGTACAAAGCATGAGCCACATGCTGTTTGCTACTGGAATTGATGAAAGTAGGAAGTGATTATCTTCTTTTTTCTGACTTCTGGATTTTAATTTTGTGTTTTGACTTGTCCTCTCTTTCCCACATTAGCTTTCTGCTTCTTCCAACATTCTGAAGTGGCAGTGGCACAAAGGATATTTTACATCTACCTCGTGGTATAATTCTGTGTTTGAAGCCCGAGTGGGAAAGGACAGGATATCGCCAAGTAAGACCCATCTCAAGGACATCAAAACTGGTAAGAACTTTACCTAATCGTACTGTTTCCCAGCATGATCCAGTACCACGAGTCTGTGTTTATTTTGTCTACCTCGGGGACCCAGCATGCTTATATTGTTATCTATGGATTACCCTCGTCATAGAGGACAAAGAAGGCTGGTTTCTTCAGACCAATGGGAGATTGTCTGCTGACCATTAGCAAATCCTACCTTGAGTTTTTAGGACTCTGATTCACCCCCGGATAGTATCTTGTCCAGAGTGATGAGCTGAATGTGGTTCAGAATTAAAGCGAAAGTGTGAAAAACTATGCAAGGTGCCGTGGAGAGTGGAGCTGTGTACAGCAGCAGAGGTCAGGGCAGGTTGGCCACAGCGGCTTCCCCATCCTCGGGCACTCGTGGTTTTCAACACCACTGAAAGCACATAAACTTCTCACCCAGGACATTTCAGAGTTCCTCATTCTTTGAGAAATAAGGCAGATAATTAGAATTCTGCCCTGTGCTTAATTTGATAATACAATATCAAACATTATATTTATTACTATATATTATAACATCAAATATCACGTATTATCTATCTATATATATTATATAGTCCTATTCTATACTAATATATTATTATAATATATAATTACACTAATTTATACTACCTAATGTAATTATATACATTATTACTATGGTATATAATTACATGTAGTACACATATGTATATTAAGGCATACATGACAGAATATGTAGTTTTAATATATTTATTATAATTGCATATGATACAATATTTTATACAATATATTAAATGCAACATGCATTATATTGAACATATTTTCATGCAAGCCATCACTGTGACTTAGCTAAATGAGTATGGTATCTGTGACCAGAGTCACTCGACTCCATGCAGAGGCCCCCACACCCCAAGGGCAGAGCTGACTGGGACTGTGCCGTCTGCTGTACCTGCAGCCTCTATAACCTTGACACATTTACATTAGGTGCAGCAGAATGACTCTCAGGCCTCTTCCACCCAGAAAGGCGACTGCGAGCCTGAACTAACCAGCTGCCCGAAACCCCACCAGCCCAGGAACCACCACAGAGCTGGGTGTGAGTGTCCCGAGTCTACATCTCACTGTCTTGTCCATAAAGACTTCTCAGCTATTGATTTAGAGATTCACTTTTTTTTTTTTTTTTTGTGGTGCTGGGGATCGAACTCAGGGCCTTGTGTTTGTAAGGCAAGCACTCTAACCACCGAGCTAAATCCCCAGCCCGAGATCCACTTTTTAACTTCGACAGAAGTAGGATGCTCTTGAAAAGGACAGTGACATGCAATAAAATAAACGTTTGATCCTTGCACACTAAATAAGCAGCTGCAGCTGAACTTGGGCTGAACCCTGAGGGATCTGCCTGCTATTCCACAATTCTGGGTGAGTCAGGTTGAATCACAAGGCCAGAGAGTGGCAGCTTTGGCAAGGAGGATGCTGGCCTCCAGCGTGTGGTCCTGGCAAGTGTGGGAAGGGCTGCTGGGGAGGTGTGCAGAATGGTACCAGCCTGCAACCCAGATCAATCTGGCCTATGACATGAAGCCGTCCAGATGGAGAGGAAGCCCCCAAGAAAACTCCTCATGTACCCTAGCTCTGCCCTTCAATGATGCTTTGAAATATGAAGATGATACCAATGCATATTGGCATTTTCCTAAGCCATTTTTATATTAAATTTCATTAACATAAAATGTGTATCTGAATTTACGTCCTCTTAGACATTAAATGCATTAGTGGAAGAAACTATATTATCTCAAAGAAAAGCACTTTTGAATGGTAGCTGAGTCCTTCCTTTAAGTCACAGGGGCAGTGGAGATTTGTAGAATAAACTCGCCTGTGTGTCAAGCATGCTCATAATTGTATTTTGTGGTGTATTTCTGAGGTTTTTGTATCACATTCTTATAAGCACTTATTAATCTTTCTGCTTCATAATGCCACAGACAAATTTTAATTTGAATAGTTTGACCTCAGTTTTTCTCCCATACAGAAAAATACAATCTGATGGAAGGAGAGGTTGGGAATTTGTGGATCTCAGTGGAGCACACAGGGAGGCCAAACTTGAGGCGGTCCTTGTGTGTGCCTCTAGCATTTCTCTCTGCTCAGTGAGGTGGTCAGGATTCCTCCCATTTCCCAGCACTGTCCATCTGCCCTGACCACACAGGGACACTGGAAAACTCTTTCCTTTGCACTGATTAAGGTTCCCTGGTCGACAACAACTTTGTACTTCTGGACATTTTAGCTCTGTGAAAGTCCTCAACCCTCTGTGTGAGTCAGGAAGAGGTGGAGCCATGATGCTGGGAAAGCGCCAGCCTGGGGAATGACACACAGAGCTGTAGGAAAGGCAGACACTTCCCACATTTCTGCCTCAGAGTTTAAGCGATGGATGGTTTATCCTGTTCTGATGCAGGATCAAGCCAGGAATAGTGACACACGCCTGTAATTATAGCACTCAGGGAGGCTGAGGCAGAATGATAACATGTCCAAGCTCAGTTTGGGCAACCTAGCAAGACTCATCTCAAAATGAATATTTAAAAAAAAAAAAAAGGCCGGAGATGTAGGTAAGGGCAAAGGCCCTGGATTCAATCCTCAGGGCCAAACACAAAAATAAACAAAACAAAACCTCTATAATAATCAAATGCATGTATTTCAGAGCATTAAGGAAAAGAAGGGAAAACCCTGGAGTTTTTCCCATTCTAAATATTTGCGTTTTACTGAAATTAGAGGCTAACGTTTAGAAATCTGTTTGAACCAATATAAGAATAACGCAACATATTTAAAATACATTTGTAGCTTTCCCATTTTCTTTAACTTTAAAGACCCCCACGTGGGCCCATAGAAAAGAAGTTTACAGAGGGAAGGGAGACCAGAAGGAGTCAGATGAGAGACTTCAAAACACTGAGATGAGAGGAGCGAGCTCTAGTTTTCTATAGCACAGTAGGGTGACCATTGTCTGCGACAATCTATGAGGTATTTCAAAGTAACTAGCAAGGAATAGCACAAAAGATCCCAACACAGAGAAAGGACCAGCATTTGAGGACAGGCATGATTATTACCCCAACTTGCTCATTACACATTTACTATGTATTATCATACTGTAACCATAATGGTACAAAATATTATGTTAATTTAAAAAGGGAAACAAATATACAGAAATATTAATGTATACATGTTTTATATATATATAAACTAAAAATTGAGTTATATATATATATTAAAGGTAAAAGGAAAAGTTCAAATTTCTCCCCTAATACACTGTAAAATAATCTCTCCATAAATACCAGGCTTGGAATACTGAATAGCTGATGTGTCTCCTTCTGGTTTGTTTGTTTGTGGTACTAGAGATTGGACTCAAGACTTCACAGATGCTGGGCAAGCGCTCTACCACTGAACGACATCTCCAGCAAATTTTTCCTTTTTTTTTTTAAATTGTTTTGCTTTGCTAATATTATTTTATTTGATTACATTACTACATGTTAGCAGTACATGTTTACACTTATTTTGGGGAGTGGGTACACAGACTTGATTCTTCTTCCTCTTCCTCTTCCTCTCCCTACCCCCAGCCCATCTCTAGATTCTCTTGCCCCATTTTCATTACTGTTATTTCTTTTTTATAATTCATGTTTGGCACATATAACTATCCACAATGAATGTAATTTTTTTCTTATTTTATTTCGAGAAGGGCTCTTGCTAATGAGTGTATCTCCGCCCCAGCTCCTCCTCCCTCGTCTGCTTTCTGGTCTCCATGACGTGAGTGGATCTCCTCCGACAGACCCTTTCACCAGAACTCCCTGCCTGGAGCAGCCGGGCACAGAGGAGCTCCTTTACATTGTGAGCTGAGATGAACCACTCTTGCCTTAATATGTGCACATCCAAGTGACTGAGGCAGGCCCCCAGATCCATCTCTGCACTCAGACCAAGTTGCCATGCTGCCATAGGCTCCCATGGGCTGAAAACACAGGCTCCGCTGAGCGTGAGGGCCCCACCAACGGCCATATTTGATTGTGTAGCTCTGCAGCTGAGATGTTTTCTCCAGCTTTTTTTTTTTTTTTTTTTTTTTTTTTTTTTTTTTTGAGACAGGTTCTCACTGTGTAGTACAAGCTGACCTTGAACTCACTGTGTAGCCCAGGCTGGCCCCAGATTTGAAGTGATCCTCCTGCTTCAGCCTCCGGAGTGATGGAATTACAGGCATGCACCACCACACCCAGATCTTTCTCTTTTCTCCCGTGTCCTTTTTCATTTTTTTTCCTAGACATTTCTCCCAATAAATCTCTTGCCCCTGAGTTCGCATTTTTGAGTCTGCTTGTCCAGTGACTCAAATTGACATAGCAGACCATCCCTGGGTGCAGCTCAACATCTTCCTGGCCCAGTGCACACAGGCGTTTCAAAGGGATGTGAACGAGGCATGACTTATTGTCCCAAAAGTTCGTTTCATTTACAAAACACTTTCCAGAAAGCCATGCTCCACAAATCAAAAATTCATGATTTACTGCCCAGAGGGACCAGGTATATCCATAGATAATGTCTCTCCTTTATCTTTCAACCCTAAATCATACCAGGAAGGGAAGAGAATGGCAGACAGACACCCACTGAGAGCCCCGTACAGAATACGACACGTTTATTACCCTGGAATTGGGCTCCGTGGGCTCCGCCTGCTGTCTACACTGCCCGTGGGAGCAAGGGAACTAAGGCTTCCTGGGGAGAAGCCTTGAACAATGAGAAATGGGCCCTGTGGATACCTTTTTTTCTCATTTTCTTCTCCTAGATAAAGTATCCAGATATGTGATTTATGTAATTTCTTGAAGACAGGTCTGAGAGAGGAAACAAATAGATGCACTTAACCACAGCCAATTCAATATCACAATCTCTTGAACCTTACCCTTCTCCATGGCCAGTGAGACTGGGGTAGTTTCAAACTTCTGGAAGAGTTCAATTTCTTTTCCTCAGTAGTGTTATATAATAGGTTGTTTTATTAGTTCATTTTCATTATACATCTTTTTACTGTCTACTATATAGGTGATGTATTTCTCAACAAAAGCAATTTTTAAAAATTACATGTGTCCTCAAAAATGATGTTACTTAGAAATAAGAAAGGTTTGTTTGATTTATAAAAATTATAAAACTAATAAAAGGTGGAGATAGGGGCTGGGGATTTAGCTCAGTGATTAGAGTGCTTGCCTTGCAAGCACAAGGGCCTGAGTTCGATCCCCGGTACCACAAAAAAAAAAAAAAAAGATGGAGTTGACTCATAAAATATAAGAATTTCCTGGAAGACAGTAAAAAGACATAAATAAATGGAAACAGTTCACATGTAGGAAGATTGAACAGCATAACGATACTAATTCTTTCTGTATGTTTTCTGTATTCACCGTAGTTCACTAATTGTAACAACAGATACTTTAGAAAATCAATTAGAAAATTGATTCTGTAAATCAATTAGAAAATTGATTCTGTAAATTATGTGAAAGTTCTACAACCTTAAGAAACACAGAATAATCCTGAAAAGAGGGGGAAAACATGAAGAGAATAATAAAAGTAGATAGCATGGCCTAGTTGAACATTATTATAAAATACTGTATTTCTTGGGCACAAGGATGTAAAATTGAAAAGTGGTACCCAAATCAATAGAGCAAGAACAGAGATTTATGGAAATGTGAAAAGTAGTAGATTTTTCAGTTTCATTATCTGGCCTAATTCCAAATGAGGAAAACTAAACTATGCCTGAGACTCATACACAAAGATAAATTCAGAATGAGTTAAAGAAACTTTTGAAATTTTAAAAGTAAATATAACAATTACTTTGTGGCCTGGGAGAGATTCTCAAATAAGATGTAACATAATCAACAATGACAAAAAGAATTGTTAACTTGGGTTGCATTAAAACCAAGAATTTTTTCTATATGAAAGGAATCCTTGTAAAGATTAAATAGAAAAGATCAAAGAGAATGGAGATACGCAAGCATAGATACAATTGCAATACAAATATGAAGACACATATACATATTTGATGAGCAGATAACATAACCAGCAAAGCATTCGTTTCTAGAATGTGAAAGAATGCAAGACAATAAGGAACACAACAAACGCAACTGAAAACCATCAAGAGTTAAGTGAACATTCTACAGATAAGGAAATACAGACTCTGAACAATAATCTAAAGACATATCCACTATGCATAGTACAGTATGGAGGGAAGAGTGATGTTTAGTGTACACTCATTACGAAGGTGAAAATAAATGCTCTAAGAAATTTTCAAATAGATAAAGATGAAAATAATTCACATTCAGAAACGAAATAACAAAGACAAAAGCAAGTTTTTATTAAGTGATTAATCGGATCTTCAAAAAAGCTGACAGAGGATTACACAGATGACAGATATCTGTATACAAATAGAAAAAAAGCAAAGAAAAGCAGACTTAAAATAGAATACTTTAGCAAAGATTTTTAATATTATAGACGTAGACTACAAACAATCATACATTTGCTAAAGAATATAAAAATAGAAACATTTCTAGGATATTATAAAATGTAAAAGCTAAAAAGCTCTTCATGATGGCCATTTTTCAGATAATTTTAAATCTAAAACTGAATTTGGATATTACATGGAGATAAATTTGCAACCCATTTCACATACATATCTAGACACAGAACAAGTATCTAAACACAAATCCAGAAGGATGCGCTTAGATGATATTCATCTCAAACTCCCTGCTTAGCAGGGAGTAAGGGGAATTCTCACGTTTCCAACATTAGAGGATAAATAAGCAGAATATTGCAGATACAGTGTTTGCACAGAACTATTTCTACAGGCACAGGGACGGGGAGAATTAGGAAACATGGATTATGAGTGAAATAAATCAGGAAGAGAGGAAGCTCACTGCCATGTAAATAAACTTAAAATGCTTGCAAATAAAACCACAGCAGGTGTGTTACCAGAAAGGCTGAAATGAGACATCTATACCAAATATATTTGAATGTTTCATCTTCTGAAGAAAAGAGAAATAACTTTGAGGATCTTAGTTCCTCTCCTCAGAGCTGGGATAATACAAACACTCACAACTTAGAGCAGTAAAGGATTGTTTTGGCTCATAGCTTTAGAGGGTTCACTCTATAGTTGGCCCAGGTGGCTGGCACCAAGATAGGAAAGCCAGGCGGGAGGGTCTGGTGGAGCAAAGCTGCCCGAGTCATGGTGGGTAGGAAGCAGAGAGAGAAGGGAGGCACTGAGGATGGAGATGGACCCTTCCAGGCCACAGCCCAGTGACCACCTCTGCCCACCAGAACCCACTGGCTGGCAGCACACCCCCATAGTGACCCCACGGCCCAGTCACCTTCTGCACACGAGGGGCCTGGGGACCAATTTAGATCTCACCTGTCACATGGAGTGAAGGGGAAAATACACTTTGATGGAAACAAACCAGCGAGGGGAGCCATTTCTACTCAGGGAGGTAATAATCTCGACTGCGAACTTACGTCTTAAAATGGAAAACAAAACACAACGCAGAGGTGTGGAGATCAATTTGGGTACACTAGCCATGTGAAATCCCCAGGAGAACATGCGAAATGGTGTCATTCCACACCTGCTCCACTAGGGCAAAAGGCAATGCGAATACACAGAAATCGGAACTCACGCCCTCTGCTTTCATTAATCATACATTTTGTTTCATGGGAAGATTTAATATTTTTAATTTCATAAAGGACTTCACTTCTGAGAATGATTTTGAAGGTCACAGTTTTCTAGTCCATCGACAAAATAAACTTTTTTTTTTCAGAAAAGCATACAATACAAATATTTACAATATGAGTTACTTTAGCACCTTTTTTCTTTTTTTACAAGTTTCCTGTGTAGAAGATAATGTATATGGTCAGCAATTTAAACTTGAATACTTAAGAGTACAAACAGAAAGTTCTTTATCTGTTTTGTCATTGTTTGTTTCATGGCATTAGGAAATTGAAAACTGAGACACTAGAGTTTGAAACCATCTAGTGTCTCAGTCAGGGTGTGTGTGTGTCAAAGGACCTTGGGGGCTGAAAAGCCCCAATGTCTACAGGAGGCAAGCTGGATACCCAGCGGCCCAGGGGTCTAAGCTACAGTCTGCATGCAAAAGGCTGACATCCCAGCTCAAGCATTCATGTAGGAAAAGTTCTCAGTTATTCGGACATTTTTTTTTTTTTTTATAGAACTTCAACTATTGGATGAAGGTCATGCACATTAGGGAGAGTGATGTACTGTACTCGGTGGGCTGGTATAAATGGTACTCTCATGCAATATACCCTGAGAGACACAACCAGAATAGTGACTGAGCGAAGTATCTGGTTGAACAATAGCCCAGTCATTTTGCAACATAAAATTACTCATTATTCTTCAGGTATTTGAAAGTGTCCCTGTCCAATGAGACAGGAAGTCTACCATTAGATTTGTAAGGTTATAGAAACTCTTGCATATGTGCCCCAATCAGTTCAAATATTTATCAAGAGAACAGAAAATTACATGGAGACGTCATTCAGTAGATTATTATAGGCAGTGGAAATGAAGAAATGATTACCTCAATCCATCAACATGAGTGAATGTCAAGTGTACATACTGAAAGAGAACAGAAGCATACCACAAAATTATGTTTCCACATTTTAAAAATGTGGCCAAGACAGGTAAAGAGAGAGAGACAGAGTGGGAAGGAGAAGGGAAGAAGGGATGAGAGAAGGGGAGAGGAGAGGCAGAGATGAGAGACAAAAATAAAAAAAGAGAAAAATAATAAAACTAAGAAGAAATGTATCAACAAAATCAGTCAGAATAACACTCCCACGATGCCTCTGTGGACAAGGAAAGGAGACGCTGTATATAGGACAGACGCAGGGTAACTCATGGGCCACAGTGACAAGGGATTGCTCAACCTGAGTGCTAGGAATGCGATGCTCTTTTTAAAGTCTTTAAAATATGCACCTGTGTTTTATAGGCTTTTATGAGCCCACACTATGTTATGCACCACCTTTACAAAATAGCATTTGGGACACTGTGTTAGATTATTTGTGAGGCTCTTTCGGAATCAAAACTTGTTAAAAGTTCTGTGTAATATTTATTTGCTTAACTTTAAGGAATTTTATACCTCAGTGTGTCTTCATGCAGGCTATTCACTAAGCAGAATGGAATTAGATTTCAGTGGAGAGAGCACATTATTCAATTTCACAGCCAAACCCTCAGGTAACTCTGTCTGATCTGGCCATCTGGTCTGCTGGAAAACAAGCCTACAACAGTGAGGTCCTCTCACCGCCTCCTGCCTCCTGCAAACAGCCCACACTGGAGTTATGCTATTCTTCCTCACTTAAACGCTGACACACTATTCTATTTCCCTATCTATGATGTTAAAATATTGAAGCTCACATAAAAATGTGAATAGCTGTGGTCTGAAATTCATCTCTCAGGCTGAACAACCACTGCCCACCAGTGGCTGGTAGCTCACTGGCCACACTGTGGTACAGGAGAAAAAGAGGTCTTTTACTACCCTGCTGCCCTCTACTTGGCTTCAAAACTCATGTTTAGGCCTTAAACAAGACTTTCCCTGTTAAGACCAGCACAGAACACGTGTGTGTGCAGCAATCTTTCAGTAGACACAGGCTTTGAACTGACTCTGAGCTCTTGGCAAGTCACAAGCCTCCTTGGAGAAGCTGCCCGGGTCTGACATCGTCTCTGGCCACCTGCGATGACTTCCTGTCTGTGCAGACTACCTCGGCACTCAGTCTGGACCCCTCAAATCCTGCAGCCGCGTGAACGCTTTCTCAGTGGATCTAGAACTTGAAGATTCCTGTGTGAAGTGTGCTGTGTAACTTGAGGGATCGAGGTAGTACTAATTCAGACTTGAATAAAAGAACCTATTTTTTTTTTTTTGGCACATTGGTTATTAAGTAAGATCTTGAGTACTCAGATAAGGCTGACAAAAATGACATTGCTTGTGAATGAATGAATTTACTGATTGATTGATTGATTGATGATGGAGATCGAACTCAGGGCCTTGTGTTTGAGAGACAAGTACTCTAACCGCTGAGCAAAATCCCCAGCCGATTGTGAATTTATTATTCAATAAATACTGACATTGGTTATGTTAATGGCCTTGCTAGCTAATGAATGTTCCATTTAGCCGTCTGTTTGGTAGAATATTTTGATGGGCTTGATTCAGGGCCTAATCAAAATGTTCATAAAGATACAATTTCTAATAGCCAGCTCTTAGGTGTCTGCGTAATGGGAGGATGGCTCAATGAGAAGTAAGGGAAGCCAAGAATATTTTCTTTGAAGGGCCTGTGGCATTCTTATGCAAGAAATGGAGCCCTGCAGTTCAGACTCCAGTACAATATGGGCAATTAGGCCTGGTAGTATTTTTCCCTTTACATGTTGTCCTGGGCCTTTAGGAAGCACTTGGTGAGACCTCTCCAGCAGTCTTTCAGAATAGTTCATCTACTCACCTAACAGAACCCATTGGGAAGCCAGAAATTGTACAATTGTCTGCTGATAACTTTTAGAAAGAAAACACACAACAGTATATTCTTAGCAATCACAGTCTTGCTGATCAGGGATTCTCTATGATTTTTGTCAAAACCAACAGCCCCTATTTCCATGTGCTCTTAGCCACACTGTGAGCGGACTGACAAAGGGTATTATTCCAAATTAGTTATGAGTTAGGTGTTATGTGGAATAAAATTGGGCTCTGGAGATTATAACTCTATTTCATTAATAAATGGTATATAAAAATGACAAATGTAATTTTTTCTACAAATATTAATTTAACATCTAAGTGAAATGCACATATCAACAATTTTCAGGAAATTGTCTGAAATATGCTTATTTTTAAGATACGTTGTTATTCATTTCATTAGTTGGACACATCTTGAAAAGTCAAATAATGGATCATTTAGTTGAAAATATCTTTACTAATCCGTAAAACTCAGCAAGATACCTTTTTTCTGGTATGCCATTTTTTTCTGAGCTGAATTTTAAAAAGCTGTTAAGATTGCTATTTGACGAAGTTTCCTCATGCAACTAAAACAGATAATCTGTACTGCCTCTTCAAGGCCCAAACTTGTTATTTTCCCCCAAGAACTTAGAGGACAATCAAATTCAAATAAAAATCTAAAAAGCACATCAAAAATCATCTTGTTCACTGCTCCTCTTTGTTCTGAATAAAGGGCATTCTTGTCTATGACTTTGACAGGAATTTCTAGCATTGCCTTTAAAACGCTCCTTTTTTAAGAGGAAAGCCCCCACCACTTTACAGCGTCTCTCATCTTTTGCCTATCCAGAGTGTCTCATTTTAATGTGTCAGAAATAGAAATGACACGCACCCTTATAGTGTGTCCCACAGTCATGCCCAGCACAGCCACATCTTGCAGGTCCACAGCCCAGGAAGCCCAACTGCTTTGCCTCGGTGGACAGGAGGGCCGAGGGTCAGCGCCTCCTGTGTGAAGGGCACCCTGCTCTGATTGCCCGCTGTCTGGGGCCCAGGCAGAGGGCAGCCCGAGCGTGCCTGCCCGTGTCTTCAGCAGTACTGTGTCAGGCTGCTCTGCAGGAGAGGGACTGGGTAAGTCTCAACAACCCTTGTGAAAACACAGATTTTCTACCTGCTGAACAAAGACATGCTGTCACTGGTGTCTTGCAACATGACCCCGGCCTGCTTGGCCCAAGGTTTCCATTCAGAATGGCCCTCGAACACACATCTCCTCTCCCTTACACTGGACCAGGCTGACAGCCCGCTGCAGACTACCCATCGCTGCCCTCGGCGCTGAGCACCACCCGATCTCCAGTCTCTGGGCTAACATGATGGGTTCACCCCAATTCTGTGATCTTGGCAAGTTACATAACCTTTTAATGAAAATAATTGCTCGTCCATAAAATGTCAGTAACTACTAACCCATGGATTTTTGTGAAATTTCTGGCATAATGTGGACTAACATTTTTGCACAGTGCTTGGTCCATAGTAAAGAAAAATATACACTATGTATTATCATTTTTGTTGTTGATTTTAATGCTACGGAATTTATTTCTAACCCCTAATTTCAAAAATTCTCAGGGACCTTATTTTTCATAACATCTGCTGAAAAGACTGTCTTCCGTAGTAAACCAAGTATGAGCATCGGGAGTACTGTAGGAAGGGCAGAAAGCAATGCCAGAGTTGCATTTGGCAGCCTGAGCACAATGAACGAACATTCATCTTTGACGGAATATGGGGGAAGCTCTGTCCTGTGAGGTGATGCAAAAATACCCCACCTAAGTGCATGGAATCCACTCTGCAGCACTTGGACAAACAACATACTGTGCTTATTTTGGTTCAAGTTCTCTGCTTTGACAGCAGAATGTTTCTTCCATGACCAAAGTTTCACATTGCTGCTCTTCAGCATGGCTTGCTGTCAAGAGCATGCCATTCCACATCATCAGCTGGGAATTTAGCCATTATTAAAGCAATTACACAACCACCACAGTGTGCCGACACGTATTAGATGTGCTACAGGGCAGAGGAGTGGAGACATGGATATTAATTGGGACACTATTTTAATAGCCTAAACAAAATGTAATGAATTGCTACCACAAAATATATGATCATGGAGACAGGTCTGAGACCTACATACTCTCAGATATGACTATTTGTATAGGGTGTTTTGTTGAGGGAAGAATATGGCACTCTGAAATGGAGATTGGAAGGTGGTGTGGAATTTTAGAATTACAAAGCCATTTTAGGAACATAAAAGGCCTGGAAGTTTTGAATTTTTAAAAGATGATGGTAGAAATAAATGACCAAGAAGTAAGCAATATGTGATACTGTAACTTTATACAGAACAGACATGGAGGAACGGTTAAGGACTTGTCCATATAGGAGGAGGTTTGAAAAAGTAGACGGCACATCATCAAAGAAAGAACAGTGAATGTGTTTCCCCTAAAGTCTGGGGAAGGGCATGAAAGTTTCATTCAAAGAAATGACAACAAATGTGGGAATGTCTCATATCACATAAGTCAAAAAAGGGAAGAGTTTGCTTTAAAAAACAGCCTGGCAGTAGATTGCACAGTGAAGATATAGAAAGATGATGAATAGAAAAGGCTGTTGAATCTATCTAGTAAATTAACTAATGAGTTTTCCAGAGACCAGTTTTGACAGAGCGGACGCAGCAAAAAGTTTGTCACAGGACATCAGGTGCGAAACTGAAGAGGGGGGTGGAAACCGGAAAGAGAGCGGCGTAGCTCAATAATGACAAAACAGCACGCAGTATCTGGAAAAGCCGCACGGAAATGCACATGTGCCAAGGCCAAGCTCACACCAGTGACATTTCCCAGAAGGGAAAGCACGGGCAGGGCTCGGAGGGTCTGCGGCTTACACGGCACATGACACGTGACTCCTCAAAGGAACACGCACAAACGTACAGGCCGAAATGGGGCTCCACGTAGACGGTCCTACAGGCCTGCGTCTTGTAGAAAAACATAATCTGTAATTAATAACCTTCTAAAACCAAAAGCACCGAGCATGATCTGTTCACTGATGAATCCTACCGAATAGCGAAGGAAGCAATTTTACTGCTTTTCCACTTTCTCTTCCGCATGACAGACGCGGAGGGAATATTCACTAACAGTTCCGTAAAGAAAATACACAGATAACAAGCACACGGGGACGCGCTGCACAGCAGAGGACAAAGGTGAACTACAGCAGCTATGCGAGCTCACCGCAATGCCTGTTGGAAAGCTGAAATCTGCAACACTCATTCAGGTGCAAAATGCTGCAGCCACTTGGGAAAACTGGTCGGGATTTCCTACAAAAGGAAACACCCTCCTTCACACAACCAGCAATTATCCTGTTCGGTGTTTACCCAAAGACTTAACTCGTCTATCTACACAGCTGTTGTATCTGCGGGCATGTGCTTGTAGCACCTTTACTCATAATTGCAACCTCTTGAAGGCGACCAAGCTGCCCTTCAGTGGGTGAGTAGGTAACCAAGCTAAGGACAAGGCAGACAATGCAGACACCTTCTCTAGCTCCTTGTGTTCGCTTTTTAAGCATGTTGCTCCTCTCTGGCACTGTGACCAGCAGATTCTAGCTGCCCTGATGTCTATACCTTTGCCTCCGTCCTGCAGCTCTGGGAACTGACCAATCCTGGTTAAAATATATTCTTTGAAACTTTAAGAGGCATTTTGATTTCCAAATAAGCTTTGGTTGACTTGAGTAGTCCTGCTGAATTGTCTTGCTGCTCTGTGCAATCTGTTAGTGTGTCTAATAGCCTGAATTCCTCCCTATTTAAGAGCTAATTGTGTGGTAATCCATGCCACGTCTGGGTAGGCCGAGTCACTTCCTGACACTGTGGTAGATACCAGCTGCCTAGGAACTTCCCAAGGGTCAGAGAGTGAGGTTAGCTTTGAATAACTTGAAGAAATGAGAACAAGCAAGGAGAAAAGTGCTGGGTCAGACCTCACATTTTAAAATATCTTTCACTGAGAAAAACATCACCATCGTGAAGATGAAAGCAACCAGAAGCATTTGTGGCAAATCTACAAAACTGCTACGTGGTGACCCTGAGGTCAATGGGATGCATTAGAATGTCTCTGCTTCTGGGAAAAAATAAAATAAACGTTTCGCCAGAAAAATAAGACACAGAATTGAAATTCTGCATGTAGTATTTTAAAGACAAAGTATTCTTTTAAGTCGTTTTTTTCAAGTCTCTGTTACTTGTAAAGGAAAAAAAAGTTTGTTTAAATTTAAATGGGAGTTTTATTTTACCTCTTATGTTTCGTCAGCAAATATAGGATGGGACTCAGGGCGTTTGTGTGTTTTCTGTATTCTCCTTTGTTGACAGTACATGGAATTTAAGAGCAATCAGCGGATTTTTGCACACTGTTGTTCTCTGAACAAAACCAAAATGCACACCTTTGTGTGTGTTTTCAGTCTAATGGTTTTCAGCATTTTCTACATTGTTACATGTGATAGAAAGTACCATACAGCAATTTTGCAGATGTAACCAAAAACAAACCTCACATGCGATTTAAATCTGATGGTTCATGATGATGGCTTCCACGACCTGCAAAGACAAGTAGAAGACTCCATGCCTGTGTAATAGGTTGGACAGCATCTCCCAAAACTCAGTGCCCATGTGGCTTCTCACAGGATTATCTCACTTAGAAACAGGAGCTTTGTGTTAGTCAGGGTGGTTTAAGGCAGGCTCTGAATCTAAATGCTGGTGTTGCTGTAACAAGACACCACAGGCAGGGTACTTTGTAAGGTAAAAATAACTGCTTAGCTCACAGTTGTGGGAGCCCGAATCCAACACGGGGCAGCCACATTTCTTTGGCCTCTGATGAGGGCCTTCAGATCCTTTCCCAGCATGTGTGTGGCATCCCAGGAGAGGAATGTGTTTGGGAGTTTGCATGGCAGAAAGAATCAAGAAATTGCTAGTAGCCAGGCTTGCTTTTTCCTTACAACCTCCTAGATCAGGAGCAAAGGGACTCTGACGGGACTTCACCCAGTCCTTGATAAGCAGCGCTCCTTCTCAGAGGGGGTGATGACCCAATCACCTCCCACTAGACCCAGCTATCACAGGAAACCACCTTCTGATCCCATTACACTGGAACCACTTCTAGCCCAGGAAGGTGTTGGGGGACAAACTGTAGCCACCCCACACCAACGCCTGTCTACAGGCAAGAAGAACAGAGACACACAGGGAGGCAGAAGCCAGAGGGGTCGCCCACAGCCACTGGAAGCTGATGACCAGCCCGATCCTTCCCTAGAAGCTCCAGGAGGAACCAACCCCACCCACAGAGGGGTCATCATATGAGTGCCTGGAAATAAACTTCTGTTTTTTTTTGTTTTTGTTTTTGTTTTTGTTTTTGTTTTTTTGGTGCTGGGGATTGAACTCAGGGCCTTGTGCTTGCAAGGCAAGCACTCTAATCACTGAGCTAAATCCCCAGCCCCTTCTGTTGTTTTTAAACTACCTGGTTTGTAGTTATTTGTTCCAGCATCCCTAGGACAGTAACATAGCATAGTCTAACTACAGTTAAAAATTAATTAATATGACTCTACCTCCATTTTTTCTAGAAACTTGGCATAATCTAATCTTTAAATCACTGTAATATAAAGAAATGTTTTAAAATAGTTTCCCAAAGCTACATAATTGTTTCCTGTCTCAAAATTATTTCCAAATATCGTTGCTCGGTATGGTTGCTTTCTAATGGGAATATATAGTAAAGGACTTTTTGAATGTGAGGAAGCCCAATTCCTTTCTTAGAATAGGCCAACCTGCCCTTCCCCAGGATGATTTCCACGTGGTCTGTGTGGGGCACCCTGGCGCCCCCTAGAGGAAGGAGCGCTCATGGCTCAGTCCCAGTGGGTGGATAACAGGGTGTCTCAGGGAGACCTCTGAGATTTCTGCTGGAGGAGAAAACCATGCTGCCAAGGCCATGCCTGCCTCCTGGAGGAAGCCCACACAGAGTGTTCTAGAGTCACTGCAATCGTCTGTTCCCTGAGAGTAGAAGTTCAACATAATAGGCTAAAGTTGGGCTGCAAATGTTACAAATAGTACATCTGTTTTCATTGCAAAATAAAGAAAAACTAATAACATATTCACAATAAGGGACATATGAGAGAGACATAAAAGCAAAGTTATGTTTAAAAAAAAAAGTCAAAAGCATTTATACTGTTCTGCCTACGAGCTGGTGACCTTGGGCTACATCTTCTGAAACATGAGCCAATATAAACCTCACTTTCTTTAAATTGTGCGTGTCATATATTTTCAGCAGAGGGAAAATAACTAATATAAACACACATTCAAACTTCTATAACTTGTCTCAGAAGTAGACAGTGTAAATATTAGTACAATACTAGTGAATAACTCACCTCAAACCAAACTGATGTTTTCTTCCAAGTCTTTCTACCTCAGTCTAAAAGTAATGGGATATAAAGAGCAGAGAAACACAAGGAAGTTGATTGTTTGCAAGTCACTTTTTTCTGCAAACTAGCATAATCTGGACAATACCAAGTACAAATTATATAACTTAAGGCTGCATTTTTGAAAGTGGTTAGGACCTCAGAATTTCCTTCCAATTCACCGCAAGTTTTGCAGAATAAATTTGCCCTCAGAATAGATTGTTCAACAGGTAAAGGAGTCATTTGCCTGGTGCAGTCCTGGCCCTTAGAGGAAGTAATCACACTTGGTTGACATTGTGTAACTAGTCCTCTGCCCACAGTGAACTTTAGGATGTCATCTTAAAGGTGACCTTGACTTATTTAGCTGATTGGTCCTTAGATACTTCATGCAGTTCTGTATTCTAAAGATTGGTCAGAAAAAGAAAGTTTTAATGTCCTTAATGAGGCCATTAGTGATATTACTGAAAGAAATTAAAGTGAAGGACAATCTCAACAAACCTCTTTTTAGTTCCAATAGCGCACTCCTGGGAAAGTTAATAGCTGGTGTAAATTGGTGTCTATTTCCTTTATCTCATTTTCTTTATCTGGCTTAAGTAGATAACAGATGATTACATTGAATGTAAATTAGAAGCACTGCCTGTTTTCTAAAGTTGACTGTTATAAAAAATACATGCATAGACCTTTATAAATTCAAGGAGAAATTTTATGGACAGTTGATAGTACTTTTTAAAAGTTGGTCCTTTTTATAGACAATGAGAGAACTGTATCCTTTTTCAGTGTGGAATGGCAACGAGTTTATGATTCAGTCATTTACTCTGATTTTGATCTGTAACTAATTACCCCATGTAATGCAGTCTTAAGAATTCCAGGTCATCGAGAAAGAAAGCTTCACCCAAAGAGTTTCCTACAGTATGAGACTACAGGAAAAAATCCAGGCAGCCGCGGAAAGCACTCTAGAGGAAGGCCCAGGACTGAGGATTTTCACCAGACTTTGCCAAGCACCAAGGGGCATCATCCCTGGAGCCT
>PVJO010012712.1:0-54498 GCA_004026905.1 Hystrix cristata | reverse complement strand
TCTGTCTTCAGCTCTATCCAAAATATTACCTCTGACCTAGTTAAGAAGAAAACTGACTCTGAGCCACTGCCAAAAAAATCTATTACTACTATTACCATCATTACTACCTACCATGTGATAGCCACTGTATTGGGCTGATATTTTTGCAAATTCTCGTAACAAATCTAGGAGATAGAAATTGTCATCATTTTCATTTTCAGATGAGCCAACAGGGCTTGGGGAGTATAAATAACTTGCCCAACATTAAACAGCAAGTACATGATGTAGCTGGGATTAAAATCCAAGATATGTCTCACTGGAAAGCACTTCTTTTTTTACAATACTATACCACTTAGAAAAATAGGGCGACCTAATAAAATTTACAGCTGACAGGAAAATGAATACGTTAGAAGAAAAAAAATCAAGATTTCTTAAGAGTTTGACAGATTTGAATGGCAGGCAAGAATTCAAAAAATATATACACAGTATTTGGTATAAAGTAAGTTCTCATGTAACAATTTTAAGGATCAAATGCATAGGTATGTGGTAAAGGTAAATAGTCATTTATCTGAAATAGGCCAAAAGGTATCAACTGACCACAACCTTGGTCTGAACTAACAGTAAGAGGTGGCTGTCAAGTAAACGAAAACAATCTTAAACTGCATTATCAGAGATTTTTACAAGGGAATGGAATTCCATTGTTATTCCGCAGAACCTAGACCAGGGAAACCAAAGTCAAGGGTAAAAATCTTGTTGTGAATGTAATGGTTGAAGGGCTTATTGAGCTTGGCCTGGGAAAGAAAAGACTCAGGGTAAGAGATCCACTTTCACATCTGAAGGGCTGTCACAAAACAAGAGGGTGTGCTCTCTTGCTCCTGATGAGTGAGGCTATAGGAAACAGGTTTACCTAAAAATACGAAACCCACTAAAAGCGAACAGCCTTTTGCACTCCTCATCTATCCAGGAGATATCCAAGCAGAGGCTACATGACAAACCTGGCCTGGATGCTTGATTATCTATACACAGGGGTGAGAAATTAAATTAACTTCATGTATTTCTCCAGCGCAGCCTCTTTCTACATGTGGTGGCCTTATTTTCTAAATTCCAAATGAAGACCTGTGATCCTATAGAAGAATTTTGTGTGGCTTCTGGGTGTGAAAGACAGTCTAGCAGATAAAACCAACCAAACACTGTACTTTCTAGAGATGTCAGTGATTGAAATGATGGAGAAAATATGAGACTTTCCTAGAAAAGGGAAGCAGTTAAATTACTCTAGGGTAGGCATCTGTCTCTCTTCAAGTGATCATGTTTCATCCAAGAAAGCAGAAATTCCCGGTAAGAGGTCACTCATTCTTTTCTTGCACAGCAAGTTTTCTTGAACTTTTCCTCCAGAAACTGAATGCCAAAATATAATTGCCTTCTTAGTTAATTTTCATTTAGAAAATCAAGAGCCATTAGAAAGGTTTCTTAGAACATATTCAAGCATATCAGGCCTTCCAACAGAAGCTATGCCAACCCTTCATTTACGACATGGCTTCCACCCCTGTGCACATAGGAATGCTCTACTGTATGCAACTTATCAAGACAAAGCATCTTGCTCCTTCCACCAGGACCAGAGAGCCTTTCAACCACCTCCCTACTTCGGGCTTCTTGTACAAAGAAGTGAGTGAGACAAAGACTGCCCTTTGGCCAAATTTGGACTCGCTCCTCTGCCACAAGGAACCAATCAGACTGATTAAGATATTGTCATTCCATATATCATGCATTGGGTTGGTATCAGCTGTTTCCTATTAGACACAATGTTCTTTTCAATAGACTACTTTGTTTCACACTGACAGTCATTTTTCACCCTGCATGGCAGAATTTCAAAGCCAAGAATCCTGTATTACATAGTAAACAAACAAAATTAGACTCAAAATTGCCTTTTTTGATTTTGATATATTAATCAACTCTTCAGGAAAGCTTCTAAACATTTTCAATTACATCAAAAACAGGCTGGAAACATTTTCCAACTTCAAAAAAAGCAGACTTGGTTAAAGGTTTGTTTTCTATTCCCCTGACACTCTATATTACATATTTGCAACTGTTTCTGTTTTAGGACAGATTGATTAATAGCATCAGTTCTAAAATCCCAGCATGCCCACCGGAAAAAAAGTATTTCCATTTGTGGTCTCCATTAACCAAGGTAGAACTATCTATTTTGGTGTGTTTGAGACTGTGGGCCTGATGGCTGCTATCCAGTGCTCACTGTGAACAGGAGTGCACTCTAGAGCCAGAGGCCAAAAAAGGCTCAAATGAGCCAAGGAGAAGAGAAGTCTCAACATCCCAAAGACCCAACCACTTTCTATACTTCATACTGTGCAGGAAAGCTGACATTTGAGCCAAAAATGAAATAGGCTGACAAACTAAACAGGAAGCAGTATATGATTCACAAAAGATATACAGGACAATTATGTGTTTAATAGATTAGATGACAACAGTAGCTAAGTGTTTATGTCTGTTGCTATCTTCTTTAACAAGTGGAAACTGTAGAAAGAATGCTACCAAGACAACTGAAATGTTTACAAATCTTTCCCTAAATGTGTTCCTCAAGAAAAGAGCTTAGGACTACCCAGCTGCTAACTGCTAATTTTTGTAACCTTTAAATAACTATCTATTAGTTTAGAATGGCTAGTTATCAGGATTTACAGAATCCCTGTGGTTTCCAGTGTGTGTCATGTGCAAAACTACAAAAGAATTAGAATTCAGGGCGATTTGCTCAAAGGGGGTTACAATCTGTGGTGAAAACCAGACAAAACACTTTCATAATACGTAATACTCTAAATGTGAAACTAATGTCATCTGCTGCTTAACAAGATGGAGCTGTATGCGTCAGGACATTGGATTTTCAGCCTTATGAAGATGACACAGAATTGGAACACTTTCAGCACTTGAAGGTGTTTCTCGGGGAAGATAAAGAGTGCTATGGTTTGGAACAGTTTGGAGTGTGTCCGCCAAGGGTTATTCCCACAGTGCTGGGAGCTTGGTCCCAGCGTGACAGCGATGAGAGCAGTGAGTGGGACCTTTAAGAGGTAAATCCTAGTGTGCAGTCTTTATGTCACTGGGGGAACTGTCCTCATAGCTTTTACAGGACCCCAAGCTATCGTGAGAGTGAGCTGTTATAAAAGTGAACCCAAACCCTGAAATGCTCTGGCTTCCTGTTTGGCAATGTGATCTCTTTTCAAAAGCATACGTGACCCTGCCACTAAGACACCACTGCCATGGGTCCTCACCACAGCAGAGCTGATACTGGTGAATCAACAGAACTCTGAGCTGAGTAAACCTCTTGTTTTTACAAATTTAGCCTCCCCCCAATATTTTGTTACAGTAATGAAAAATGGACTAATACAGAGGGATGACCAGTTAAGCACAGCTCTGCTCTGTGATTACACATACACACAAACACACACACACACACACACACACACACAATGTTTTTGGCATTCCTCAGCACAAATGACACAGACTAAACTATTCAAAAAGCCTTTATTATTTCATTTTGCGCAGGATGCATAAAAGTAGTTAGGGTCCAGCACAGTAGTTACTACATAAACCTAATGACCCTACAAATATAGACATTCTTATTCCTCAAAGGTGCTAGATATTCAATCCCCATCTGAGGCTGTGGGTCTCATGGATGCCAGTAAAGACAGAATTTTACGGCCTAGTCTAGGAGTTTCCAAAATCAAGGACACCTCTCCTTTCCAGCATAAAGTGTGCTTTAATTCTTTAGATCACGGTAGGGAGGAGATTTCAGTACACTGGAATACAGAGACTCATAAAAGAACTAACGTGCTTCTTATTTCTAACAAAAGGCAATATCAAATATCTCAACATTATTAATACTACTTCCAGTCTGCTGCCCAAAGTTAAGAGATTTTTAATCATCTGAGGCTGGTGTTGCTTGATTAGGGGATGGAAAAAAGAGTGGGGTGGGATGTCACCTTCCAGGTGAGTGATACAAAGGCTGACTTGGGGGGTTTCCCAGTAAACAGACCAAGAGTCCTAAGAAAGGCTTTACCTTTCTATGGGCAGAAATTTTAAAAAGACTTTTACAGTAACATCCAGTCACATCTTTGTTCTGCCTTATATTGAAGAGGAAGGAATGAGTTTCTTCCCAATCTCTCCTTAAAGGTATGTAGACATACCTACAAAAAGTGCTAGCAGGAACTTTTCAGTTAAAGAACAGACTTTCTAAGTGGGTACATCTTAAGATTTATATAAGATTTTCCTACTCACTTCTCAATTTAGATATTCTGGCAGTGTATCTGTTGGCTAGAAATTGGTACAGGAATTTCATTCTTAGACACTCTACTAATCTATCTAATAACAAGAGAGGAAATCACTAATTGGTAATGCTAAGGGTTGCAGGGCCCCCTGGTGACCATTTTAAGAGTCTCTTTGAACGGGCCCTGTCTGTTCAGTTTACCTCCAGTTTGCTTTACCAGGATGACTCATAACAACCCCTGACTTTGTGGTGTCAACCCTAATGAGACCTCATCTCTTACATTCATGGGTTGATCTCTTGTGGGACTGAGAATAAGTCTCCCAGTGAAACCACAGCATTCAAAGAAGAGTGACTCACATAAAAGGGCATACTACTCTGGCAATAAGTACGCATAATAAGGACACAGGAAGGGATGGTAGCCATAATACACTGACTTATTGAGAAGTGAAATTAATTGAGGAAGATTTTATAAGGGTGGTAAGATCTCCATATAGACTTGACAATTATCCAGTTACATGTATTTTAAAAGGCTATGAATTGCAACCCTAGTGATTTACATGAACTGATTAATACCTATGTCCAGAAATTATCCAGCATAAAAATTTTATGTTAAATATGTGAAATTAATTTTTGTTTCATTTAACACAACAACAATCTCAATTCACATATGTTCAGTCTTCTTAGTCTACAACTGCTATTGAATGATTCTGTGCTCACAACTTTAAAAAAGAACGGGAAAATCAAGTCTAAGACATCTAAACTAAATATGTTAGACATACATAACACAAAGTAAATGGCTATGTAATGTAACAGAATATCTGCATCATTCCTCGTACTGACTGAAGTAATCCCCCATTCCAGGTGACTTACCTAAGTGTACTCTGCCCCAAAATGATGGTACCTAAAGAGTTTAGGAAGTGGGGGTGGGGGGATACTGCAGCATAAAAGGGACCCTATGAGATTAGTAATTTTATAGTTAAAAATTTGAAGACTGTACATAAAATACTAACAAGGAAATGACACTGGTTAGCATAAGTTTAAATACTTAGAAACATCAACATAATGCTAACTGGCAAGTGAAACCAGGAGAAAAGAGGCTCTGCCTCATCCTACAGAGAAATTTTCAGACTTCAGAACATCATGGTAACTGTGATCAAAGAATACAAAAAAAGCAGAGTCATGACTAAATGATTTTACATCATACCAGTTAGCATATTTTCTACTGAAAATAGAAAGTCAGCTAAAATTGGCTTAAATAATGACTTCCATTATATTACAAAGCAGGAGGTTCAGAGACTGGCTCCAAGGTAGGTTGGTAATTCACCAGCATCAATAAGGACCCAGGTTCTTTCCATCTTTCCACTCTGCTAATATAGGACACTGCCTGTCTTCTGAGGCTGACTCTTCTCAAGGTTCTAAAATGGCCTCTGCAATTCCATGAATCATGAAAATGACAGAAGTGGTAGCAGTACTTCCTTCTAAGTGTAAATTTTACATGAAAGCACAACGAGCACCACCACAGACACTCCTTCAGGACTTAGCCAAAATTGTATCACAAACTCATATCCAAATACATCACTGGAAAGGTAGTATTTAGAAAATGTCTGGTTTAGACTATTCAAGATTCACTTCCTCTCAAGGCTGAAGGAAACCTTGGCTTCCCCTAAAGTACATGACCTCCCAAAATTTGAGAACAAAGTTCTAGCAAGAAACCAGACTGCTGAGAATAACAGTGGATTAGGCAACCTCGAGTGTCTGATACATACATCTAATAGGAATAAAAATAGAATTTAGTTCACTGTACTATGGCTCAAATCATAAAGCTGACACTCACAGTTTAACACAGGTAGGTAGTACCATCTATCTAAGATTAGCCATTGCTGTTACAGCAATGTGTCTTCTTAGAGACCTGGAAAGCTGTGAATCTCTCTTTAAAAGGCAATAAGTGATTATAATTGAGGCACAAATCATTTCTAAAGCCATATCATCTACATGAACTCAGACTAGATATTTCCTCTTTTATTGAAAAAGCAAAGGTTCCCTTTACCGGAAATTTGAGTTCCAATGAGTTTCCAGTAAGTTTCACATTCCAGATGTGCATTTATAATAAGTTTATATTGGTGGATTAGGCTCAATTTATCTAATGAGCTATTTAAGCAGTCAACTGTTTATGCAAATTAGGAATCGTGGCTGTAGTAAAAAGTAATGCATTATACAATGTATCTCCCTGAATATATTCAGGGAGATATATTGTTTAACTTTCATTTCATTCTAAATTGTTCATTTGGGGCTGGGGATTTAGCTCAGTGATTAGAGTGCTTGCCTTGTAAGCACAAGGCCCTGAGTTCGATCCCCAGGACCAAAAATAAATAAATATATAAATAAATAAATAAATAAATAGTTCATTTATTACATGCCCACCTCTCACATTTCAAGGAAAAATAGCAATGATATTTGTCAAATGTGTGTTCTTTTCTGAAATACGTAATAAATTCTAATAAGAAATAATATTGAAGTATTTTACTATGTTAAGAGATGTCAAGAGAGACAATGTAGTAAAACTATAAAGCAAACAACTAAGAAAAGACATGAATTCTAATTCCAATCAATCATTTATTAAGTACCCACTAGGTACCAGTCACTATGCTGTTTTCACTTATATTCATTTACTTAATCCTAATGATAATCCCATAACTTATGCACTGTGATTAACCCATTTTTGAGTGTGAAAACCAAAGCACAGAGTGTTATGTAACTTGCACAAGTTGTTAAGTAGCAGGGGCAGGATTCAAATCTGGTAACTTCAGATCCAAAGCACTTAATCAAGATGCATATGGACTCTAGGCCTGTAAAGTACCACTAGTGGCTTAAATTTGTTGATGTCTCAGTTTCATAATGAATTAACAAATCCAAGTAGATGTATTTCAGAGCATTTCCATGCTAACACTTAAGATGCCATGACTCTTAGAGACATCTTCCTCTGCAAAATGGTTTACATTAAGATTACATTTATCACACAACTGAAATCTATATCTGGACTTTGTAGTAACAACTGCAAGGTGATTCAGAAGACAAAAGAACTAAAAAGCCGACTATGGCACGTAAGTCACAGGGAAAATACTTCTCCTTAGAGGAATAAGGTTACAGTTTATCAGCCTTGAATTCACAAAGTACCCCAGACACTGGAGTACAGTCCTTCTGGAAGGCAGACTACAGGCTGAATTTCCTATAACATGGCTCCTGAATTAACTAAAGATCTTTCAAAGCATGCCACAGTGTTTCATGACATTAGGAAAGAGAAAATTGCCCTTCCTGAGCGAAGTCTCTCCTCTTTCTGGACCTCTTAAAAGAGTTTAAAATTGAATTATTTTAAACTACCACACTGAATAAAGCTGTATTTATAAGATTTCTCCGTATCTTCTTTGTGGTATCCAAACACAGAGGCACAAAGGTAGATACGTGTAACTGTAAAATAATTAATAATAAATTTATTTTTCTGAGCACTATGAATTAACTGTCCACAACAGCCATTCAGGTTGTCTGAAGGCTGAAATACTCTATCTAAAGGAATACAATTTCTAATCTTGTTTGAAGAATGTAAACAGGATTGGGCAGTACAGGGATAGAAGCAGCTCAAACTTGCTGTACTCCTTCACTGTGTGTAAAGAGGGACATCAAGTGGTCTAAATTCTGGAAACTGTCTTGTCAAGGGCTTTTTCTCTACCCAAATCTGACAACCCCTGATGAAATAGTTACAACAGAGGTGTGCAAAAGATAGAAAAGTCTTCTTAAATAATCATTCAAATACTTTCAGCAAATTTCTGATAAGGATCAATTTTATTTGGAGTACAAACAGTTTTCTTTTGGGTGTACAGCAATACCTCAATTATCTCCAACAGATAAGGAAATTTACAGTTTTATAAATACAAAAACAATTCATGTATGATGGTATGTGTATGTAGGTACATTGTTTTGTAGATTAATTTGGTTTTCTAATCACACTCTTTTCATATTAGATAACAAAATTAATTTGTGTTTGCTAAACAAAAGATGACCAAAAATGGTACCCATAATGCTTAAGGCATTATGGGTACCAAGGTCAAGCTGTGAAAAAGAAATTTACTACAGTTTGCAAGAATTAATCTATAACAATTTTTTTAAAAAAAAAACAGCTTGTTTACCTCTACAATTTGGAATATACTCTAAATAACAATAAATACCAGTATTGGGCACTTCCATTCCCATATATTTGCACTTTTTGTCATATGTTTCTGGATAAATTGAGATGAGTTTTATATTTTCCACCAAGAAAAAAGGGTTAGGCTGTTGGAGAGCAATACAGAAAGCCACTGATGACAAGAACCATCTGCCCATCATTTAAATGTTTCCTAAATCAAAAAAAGCATGAAGCCTTTTTAGATTGTTTCTCCCTTTTATTCCTTCAGATTTTATGGGGAAGGAACAAATGGAAGGAATTACTACTCTATCTTGCCAAGCCACTGAATTTACAGTAAAATTAAAGCTAATATGGAAATTCAACAACAAAAGAGTCACACACATATGAACTACAAAAATTCACTGTGTACAAGTGAGACCTTCAGAACCCAGGGAAAGAGAATTCTTATGAGGTGATGAGATCATGAGCATGGGAGTCCCTCTAGCTCAGGATTCAGCCAAGGCTAGCTTCTTCTAAACCTCTGGCAAGTTATTTAACTGCTCTAGATCATGTTTCCTAATCTGAAAATGGGAATAACAATATCTACATCAAAGGGTTACAGTGAGAAATAAATCATCAGATTAAAGCACTCACCAAAGTACCTGCACATGGCAGCATATGCATGCATGGTAGCTGCTGTTCTTTTTGTTTCTTTTTTTTTTGTGTGTGTGTGTGCCGGGGATCAAACTCGAGGCCTTGTGCTTGCTAGGCAAACACTCTAACCACTGAGCTAAATCCCCAGCCTCTGCTTTACTTTTTAACCCAGAAGGAAGATCATTCAACTGAAGGGTGGCCTTTGGACAGGACAGCCTAATCTGAGAATGCCTCTTATTTTACACATCAACACAATTTATTTAAATTCTTCAATTCATGAATTCGCTTTTTAAATTTTAGTTCCAAAAGTACCGTAATACACTTTTTAAATTTAAAATATGAACAGGTTAAAAGTGAGGGTCCTCCCCATCTCCAATACCAACTGTAATCATTCTTATTTTAAAAATAACCAAAAATAAAAAAAATAAATAAATAAAAATAACCACTGCACCCAATTTAAGGAATACACTTTTGACTCTTTCATATGTTTAAACAAACATAGTTGTGGGTTTCATTTTTAAAATGTAAGTTGAGCCATGTTACAAAAGTTTTTCTATTAAGTGCTTTTTCACCTGCAGAAATAACCCAGATATCTTCAGAATATGTTAGCATGCTTAGATTTATGCTGTTGACATAAATTTATCATTAAATTTTAAATAAGTAGATAATAAGAGGTGAAAATAAGGAAATTGCTAAGTATCTTTTAGTATTATTTAACTTGTAAGCATGATGATGGCATTGTGATTATATTTTAAGTTCTAACTTTTTAAATCTACTTAAATATTTATAGATAAATTATATGGTGTCTAGGATTAGCTTCAAATTAGAAGTGGGATGGAGAGAAGGAAGCTAGGGGAACGTAAATAAAACAAGATTGACCATGACTTATAAGTAAGCTGGTTTATGAGTATGTGGAGATTAAATTACTCTCTTCTCTATACTTCAGGATATTTTTTTAAACTTTCTGTAATAAAAATTTTTAAACAAACAGCCATACCCTTAAATCACAATTAGTTAGCAATTAATTCCTATTTCACAATAGCTTACTCAAAACTAATCATTCCTAACACCCATCCCCCAAGCAACTCAAACAAAGAGCAACTTACTTTCCTTATAGTTTGGATAATGCTCTAAAAATCCAAATACAATAACTAGCTCAGAGAAGCAATGTTCACTAATGTCATTGACAAGTATAAATTATACAATATTATAATTATTGTTTTTTTAGAGTAACTGAAGAAGTATTTTCCTTTTTTTTCCTATGTTGGAATTATTATAGCTGTAATAAAAAGGAAAACCGTCCTCTAGTCTATGTACTGTCAAGAAGTCATACTGTTGAGTGTTGTTTCCTCAGATGGACTCATATGATCTGCAGTGTGCTCACCAAAACTGAGAAAACTCTTTATTAGGACACTCAACAATTCCAAGAAGGTGCCTGGACCCTTAGTATCTCTTGCTGCAGGAAGGAAGTCTGCAGGATATAATGGGAAACTGTCTGAATTCTACAGTTCTTTCTGACTTTTGTAAATGCTTATACGCACTAAAGAGGTAGGCCTCTGTAGCCTGGAGGTAGATGGAAGAAACCAATCATTTCTAGGACAGCAAAAAGGTCGGTCTTTCCAATATTGGGAAGAGGTCAAAGTTCAGAAGGCCCAGTGAGACACAGAATCTGGCAAGGGAGGGCCTGGGTGGTACACCGAGGGATACTGGATGCTAGTTCCCTCGAGTGTAAAATTCCTGAGTACCAAACATGAACTGGAAGCAGAGGATCTAAAAGGATCAAGATGGATGGGCAATGGGTATCCACACATCATATAGTCTGAGCCAATGATCAATGACCAGATGGGTCTTCTTCACCTATGCTTTGGCACCACTTAAGATTCTAAACCTCAGCACAATCTTTGGGACAGGAAAGCACTAATAAATGTTTAGTTTTAATTTCTACCAGCCCAACAGTATGATGATATATGACATTTGGATTTGAGGGCATTTCAGGAAAATAAGCATGTGCAATAGTTTTTTACAGATCTGGGTTTATGGCAGTTAATCCATATAGACTACTCCACTAAAAATCAATCATGCCAATAATAATTGCTATAAGAGCAACCTGCCTCCAAGGTGTTTTCATATATGTTATTTCATTTGATCCTCATAGAAGTTAGAAAGTTCATCTGGTGGCTCTGGAGCTGTTGAGAGTAGACAGGCAGGCGTGAAATGGCTTAATGAAAGAGGGGATTTTCTCCCAGACATCTGGTCACTAGGGCATTTTTGTTTGCATTCTCCCTCTCACTCTCTATCTCACACTCTTTCTCCTTCCCTCCTCTCTCTTCCTCTCCCCTCTCTGTCTCACCCCTTCCCCTTTCCTTTCCTCTCTCTTTCCTCCTTCCCCCCTCTCTTCTTGCTGGAAAGAAGAGGAAAAATTTACTCAACAGTTCAATCGAAAACATCTCTGCAAAGTTGTTATTTGTAAGATGGACTTCACAGAACCCACAGCTAAGGATGACTTCACTCAGGGATTTAATTTGTCATTCGATGATGGTAGTAATTCACTCCCAAACTTCACTAAACACAGAAACAATACCAAAAAATCAAGCACGTATAAGTCCATGTGAGAGGAAAAAGAGATCAAAACGTCTTGACATAACACTTTGTAATGCCTTCTGACAAGAAGCAAAGAAACTGGGCTAGGGATGTAGCTCAGTGGTAGAGCACCTGGCTATCGTACATGAGACTCTGGGTTTGATCTACAGCTGATTCAACAGAGGTTGCCTCTGAGGAATAAGAGATGGAGAAATGAGAAATAAGAGATGGAGAATTTTCTACTTTGTACATTTCTATTTGTCTTGGTATTGTTGCAATAAAATACATTACTTTTGTAACATAATTTGAAAATTAATCTTTTTTAATCGAAGGAATCTAATTAGAGTCTTTTCCTCTTTTAACACAAAACAGTGATGCCAACCAACAAAATAGCTAAAAACATTTAACTGTTCTTTAATACTTTACAGGACTTCAAAGACAGAACTTCTTTCATTAAGTTTTGCCTTGAAAACCTTAGTTTGTCAATGTCTTCTGAGCCAGGGAATTTCCAACTGCAGTAGGAATGCCAGACATAAAATAGTCACAGAAGGGCTCAGAACAAGCATCAGAACTAAGAATTCACTCTCCATCGACCTACATCATCTTGTGAGTATGCTGGCCTGAATACATCTGCCAATGATCATCATGCATGTTCATCATACATTTGGCACCATTTGGGACATGAAAGCAGCATACACAGTAATACAGGAGAGTGGTTTTGTTTCTACTTTAAAGTTTTAACAGAAAAAACAAATTCTAAAAGAGACAAAATGTATTTTTATGTCTGCAAAAGTTACTACAAATAAGAACATGACTGGGTATGGTGGTACATGCTTGTAATTCCAGCACTCAGGAGGCTAAGAGACAGGATTGCTGCTAGCCAGCCTGAACTACATAGCAAGACCCTGCCTCAAAAAACCCAAAATAAGTAAATAAATAAATAACATGATCACTACAAACAATATGTCTTTTTTTTTAATAACTTTTTTGTTTCTTTAGTGGTGCGATTCATATTCTTAAGAGTGGTTGCAATAGCAGAGCTGGATTGTCCATTTGTTTGGCTGGAGAGCTGACCAGATTAGTAAAGCAAACTTCTGGGTATGTCAGGTAGATCACAGAGATGTGACCTTAGGTACAATATCTAGTCTCTGGTCTTTCCTCTGGCACCATTCCCCCGCTCTACTTCCCAAAAGGGCAGCTTTGCTTCAGCACATCCTTCCACCATGATGTTTCTGCACTGGAGTGAGTCAACCATGGACTCAATCCTCTGAAACCGTAAGTCAAATAAATCTCTACTCCTTTAAGTTGTGGGTATCAGGAATTGTACCCCAGCAATGTAAAAGTTGACCAATACAGTGGTAGTGGTAGAGAGATAAAAAAGATGAGAACCACTGTCCTTGACTTAAGTCAAAATCTCAGAAATCTTTTCAACTACTGGCTTTGACCTCTGTAACCTGGTCTCTCCTTTTCTAGGAGTAAGAACTTGTAGGCCAGAAGAAAAAAAAAAAAAGAAAAAAGGCTGTTTGATCGCATCAGTCCTCTGATTTAAGACCTTTCAAAAACACATAATTTAACCCTCCTCTTGAAGAAAATAAACATGCATCTTGCTGTGGCTTGATTTCCACAATCATAACATGGTCCCCTAATGTTTCATGTCCACTTTGCTTTCAGATGACCTCCTCAGTCCCTCCCAAATGTCGTCCAGGGTTAGACCTGAAGTTTCTTTTGTATGAATTTGTGATTTTTTTTCAAATTTTTTCTCTTCATAATCTCTATAGCAATTGGCTTCTTTAAAAACTTTTCTCATGAAGCCCAAAGATGAATCTCTTTAAACTGAACAGAGCATTCTGAGTAGAATTCATACAGGAAAATAAGCTTGTTTCATTACCATGTCCTTGACTTTTTTGGTAAAATAAAACTTTAAAAAAGAAAAAGCTGTCAACTCGGCTAGATAGATTTTGTTGCTTATTCTGAAATTTAAAAGTTATTAAAGGATGTGTATAATTCTAAAAGATGCTGTCACACCCATTTTAAAGAGCAGTTTTTCACTTATTCAGTAAGTATTTACAAGTATATTAAGAACTCTGTGCCAGGCATGGTGGCACACTCCTATAATCCCAGCACTTGGGAGGCTGAGGCAGGAGAATCACCACCCACAAGCTCAAAGGCCAGCCTGGGCTACACATTAAGTTCAAGTTCAGCCTGCACTACAAAAGGAGACCTTGTCTCAAAAAAAACAAATGAACAAACAAAAACCTATGCTTGAATCTGTAAAAAATTCAAGTAAATATACAACTAAAATTGTCCTCCTCCACTGGCTATCATGTTAGATATCAAAGGTAGTGTGTAATTAAAGCACTATAACTATAAAACAGTCCTATCAGCATTTTCAGATCATGTAAAAGAAAGGTGAAATTTGAGCCCTCAAGGACAGAATTTGAAAGCAAAAGAATTGAAAACATCACTCCAGGCATTGTTCCAGACAGAGAAGGCAGTATGAATAATTACATGGAGGGTAAATCTGGAATGACTGGAGAGAGAGTGGATCGGTTTAGCTAGAGGACGGTAAATTGAGACGTAACACATGGCTAGAAAGCAGGGAGATACGGATTAAAAGGCAGGTATAGAAAAATTTGACCATCAAGACTTGATCTTTGTTTGAATTTCACCTCATAAGTGATAGTATTAACTAAATGAAATACGAAAAGTCTAAAAGAAATTAGGAAGAATGACTCTTTAAAATGACTTGAGTCAGAATACATACATACCTTCAGTCTTTTTCTCTTCCTCCATTTCCCTATTGCACTTTCTGCCAGAGTGATCTTTAAAATGACAATTGTACTGTGCAATTTTAAAATGGTACTATTCTTCTGCTTACAAGAGTTCAATAGCTCCCTGTAACTTTCAGATAAAATCCTACCAATCTAACACATGGCTTTTAGGCTCTGGCCCTGGCTTGCGTCTCCAGTCTGGTCAATTATACAATAGGTAGAGGGCTCAAACCCTCTTCCTTCACTCCTCCCTGCCCCTTTCCTTTTGTCAGAAAAATTCTTAAATCATCTTGAGGTCTCTGCTTAGATGTCACTTCCCCAAACTAGGTCTCAAAGCTCCTCAAATCCAGATTAGGTTCCCTGCTACAACTCTAATCTCTATGGACAGTTCTTACGACTTGTAGCCTTGTTTGTAGTTCATCCTGAGAGGGGAGGTGGTTTCCCTAGCACCTACCACAGGGCCAAGAACATGAGATACTGAAAAATACATGTTAAAGAAAGAAAAAGGCGAAAAGCAGAAAAAACAGGAGTGTAAATCAGACAGTCGTAAAATAGTAAGATTTAAGTATAAATCCAGCGACAGAAAAACAGATGACTAGGAGTAGGGCACAGGAAAAAGCAAGCTAAATAGAAATATAACAAAACTGAATTGACTGAGTTTACACAATTTGGTACATCTAACTAGGTCCATCTAGCTTAACAGTCTCCAAATCCTGGCTGATCAACAGAAATAGTTGTTGCTGTTGTCATTTCAGGTGATTTAATTTCCTCAGGTCTTTCTGTCACAACTTACTGATTCACAACAACTCACTGATGTTTAGGAATTACTTACCTGGATATCCTGTAAGGCCATTTCCACCACTAGTGTTCTGATTTAACCAAGATACCTATGAATAAGTAATTGAAAGAACCTGATAAGTAACTTAAAGTGAGAGCTGAAGGCATGTATTACACTACTCAGATTTTTAGGTTGGTGGTCTAAAGCTACAATTTACCTACAACAGACAGGCATTAAATATTGGTTTAATGACTGAAACAGGGAAGCAGAAAGAGGCAGTACATTTTGTGATTTAAAAAAACAGATTTGATATTGGACATGAATTTCCCACCTGTCACCCACACAATTCTTTGCCTCCGCGGCTAACTCAGCAGAACTCTCTTCCTTATTTTCTTAAGTGGATATCTGCCCTCGGCATTGCTGCTTGGCTATTATAGTGACTCTCTTCTTTGAGGAACAGCACCCAATTTTTCTTTGAAGAATTGCCCTCCCTACTGTGTAGTCTTGCTGGGGTTGTAAAATAGGCCCTCTCCTAAACTAAGACAAAAAGAGACTCTTCCTTGACTTTGAAAACTTGAAAATGCCCTAAGCAGAGAAGTAAGTCAGTGTTTCATCCATTTTTGCAGTGGTATTAAGTTTATTCCTGCTCTTTAAAACCCCAGGCTGTCCTAGCTCCTGACTTTTGAACCCAGCTTTGTTCTCAAGCCTTCTCATCAGTTCTACTAACTACCCAGCATCTTTTTCTAATAAAACTTAATTTTTAAATTAGTCATTTCAATATCTGGTACTTGTAAACAAACAAATGAATAAAAATTAGTATTTAATTCTTTGATGTCAAATGAGAGCAAGGAAGGTGGAGGGGAAGAAAGAGAAAGCGAGAGAGAGAGAAGAAAGAAGAAATGCAAGTCACACATGTAACCACATTAAAAAAGTAAACAGAAACACATGAATTCATTTTAATACTATTTTATTTCAAAGAAAATATCCAAACTATTATTTCAACATGTAACCAATATGAAAAATACTGAGATATTTATTTCCATCTCCTAAGTCTTATTGAAACATGGTATGTATTTTACACTTACAGTACATCTCAAATCAGATGCTAAATTTTCAAAGGTTAAAATGAAATGTGATCCTTGCAAAACACCAAAGCTGTGAATACAGAAAATAAATTACAGTTACTTTAAAATTTAAATTAGCTAAAATTAAATATCAGTTGCTGAGTTATACCAGTCACATTTCAAGTTCTCAGCACCTACATTTGACTAGTGCCTGATGTACTGTACAGCTGCAGGAGAGAAACAAGTCAGGAACTTTTTCTTCATGGATCCAGTAGTTGGCAGGAATGGGAGGCTTTCACACTTTCAACAAATTCTATTATGAAATGACTCAGAATTGTGTGAAGACCTATTCAAAACATTTCTTACTCCAATGTTTCCTTGGCTGTATAACTATAGCAGGTTAAACAATATTGAGTATTTCACCTATCCTGTGTTCTGTAATTCAGCAGCACAGAGAGATCAAGCTGTTACCTTCCCTGTCAGGGAGTTTTAATTCAAAGTTAAAATTACACTATTACTCTTAAATCATTTCGCATTGATTACATTTTGAGAGGTGGAAAAAGACTCCGGGGATTCACTTTAAATATTTCCATTGTCAAATAAAACTACAATTTTAAGTGGCAGGTTGAAGAATTTGACCTTTACTCCTCAAACAGTATCAGCTATTATAAATTTTGGATTAAGGGAGTGGCATGATAGCATTAGTGTTTCAGGAAAACAAATCAAATTCCTGGGTGCAAGTAGACTGGTAAAAATGAGCATCTACGCAGGGAAGGTGTGGAACTTCTAGCATCCTTAGCTGGTCGTACACATGCTCTTGTTTCTGCCGGGAATGCTATTTTCCTTTTCTTGCACTATTAAGATGTGTGCTCATCCTTCAAGAGTCACCTCCTAGTTTCCTGGATACAAATGGTAGACTTGAGTCACTTCCTTCACCTCCGCTTCCACAGTACTTCTTACAAAATGCTGAATAGAACCAGAAAGTAGAATAGTGGCTGCAAGGGGCCAAGGAGATGTTTAATGGGTAGAGCTTCAGTTTTGTAAAATACGATGGTAGTGATGGTAGCACAACAATGGGAATGACTAGAAGGTCTTTGCCCAACCTAACTTCTCTCCTTTCAGATCTATTAAATGTCATACCACTCAGGAGACTCATCTTTTCCAGGGCAGAATGGTTTCAGTAACCTTGCTGTACCATCTTATGAACCTCATACTTCTCTTACAGGGCTCTCATCACAACTATAATCTAATTATGTAGTATGTTAATTTACTAGGGCCACCACTCACACACACAAAATACAACAGACTGCATGGCCTGTATCTATTTTCTCAAAGTTAAAAACAAGGTGTTGGTAGGTTTGGCTTCTCCTGAGGCTTCTCTCCTTGGCTTACCGATGGCCTTTCCTTTATGTACGCACACTTCTGTGTGTTTTGAACACACCTCTGTGTTTTCAAAATTTATCTTCTTACAAGGACACTGGGATTAGAGAGGTAGCCCAGGGATAAAGCCCTTGTGTAGCCCAGGTCAGGTCCTGGTTTTAATCCCCAGCACTCAAAAAAAAAAAAAAAAAAAAGGCAAGGATACCAGACATACTGAATTAGGATCCATCCTACAGGCCTTATTTTAACTTAATCGCATCTTTTTTTTTTTTTTTTACTTTATCACATCTTTAAAGGCCCTATCTCCAAATACAGTCATATTCTGAGGTACTGAGGGAGAGGGGATTAGGACTTCAATATCTGAATTTCAAGGGACACTGTTCAGCCTATATGTGGCTAACATGTATTGTGCCCACTGGGTAATCTCTATGAAACAGGAACTTTTAACTCTTTCTAATTTCAGGACCTTTATGTCCGCTTCTCAGTACACTCTAACTCCAACTCTTCATAATACAGAATTTTCTCCACATTCAAGCCTTAGTACTATCATCTGACAAGGGCCATTCTGGACCATCTTACCTAAAATAATCCTAGAAGTCATTCTATCACATCACTGTTCTCTTTCTTCCATGGCACTCACAACTTATTTATGTCAGCTCCAAGAAAGGCTGGTCATGTGTTTTCATGCACAGTTGTACTCCACTGTGTCACTCATAGTTATCAGTGAGTGAATGAGTTTCTCTAAACACTTAACATATTATAATGACCTTCCTTCTGAGAAAAAACTGTAAGGCTTTTAATGTCCAAAATGCTTTTTGAATCTCAGCTTTAACACTAATTCAGCAGGTTCCTTACTCTCCCTGGTCCTCAGACTCCCTAATACATGACAGCGATGCCTTCTTCAGAGGTTTTATGAGATAAGGTACCCAGCTCATGATTTTGACATATACCAAGTGAAGTGTTTTTTTGTTTTTGTTTTTGTTTTTTTTTCCGGTGCTGGGGATCGAACTCAGGCCCTTGTGCTTGCCAGGCAAGCACTCTAATCACTGAGCTAAATCCTCAGCCCGATTTTGACATATAGTACATGCTATTAGCTGAAATGTTACTATGCTTCCAAAGTGTAGACCTGTGAACGGTGCGGAAAAAATGTCAGTAGGTGGAACCTAGAGCACTGAACAAAAAAGCATTAAAGCTACCCTCTTTACAATGTCCTTTTAACTCTAGTTTAAAATACGGTCTTAGGTCTTTGACACGCACCCCTGCCTACGGCTCTTGCTACTTTTTGCTTTTCTTCCTATTTAACATTTAAACACAAAGACGCACAAAAGAGTGAATAGGTGAATTTACCAGTTTTTCACTGCATCTGTAGCACTGTGTTTAAGGGCCATTCCGAAGCCAACCCGGCTTTACAGCCTGCTCCCTCGCTCTGTGAGGTTGGTGTACTGACAATAGCGCCTCATGGGTGACTGGGATTAAAAAGTGAATTATTATTTGCACAGCGACCGGAATATAAGGCGCTCGCCACTCATGTTAAAAAGCATGGAAAATAAACGACGCAGGAGGACGCCAGGTCTGGAAACAACGCGACAGGTTCGCAGGGACGACGGGGGCCGAGAAGCGCGGCGGGAAGTGGGTCCTCCAAAAGGAACGGCCCCAGGCCACCGCCGAGGCGCACACCCTGCGGGGGCCTCAGAGGAGTCTCTGGAGTCCGCCCAGTGGCCGAAAGCCACGCTCACCCTCGCGCCGGCGGCCCGCGGCCTTACCCTAGCTGCTCCGTGAGACCAGCGCTCCCTGAAGCGACTGACGAAGAGCCCGGAAGGCACTGACGCGCCAGCCACAGAGGCGGAGCCTTGGGGCGGGGCGACGCACGTTACGTAGGACACCGCCCTACGCACGCGGCAGCACGTAGGGCGGTGTCATACGTATCGCAATCGTATCTCAGTCGTACGCTGCGGGACTTGTGGTAGGATCTCTGCGCCGGGCTGGAGTCAGGATGGCGGCCGAGCGGAAGACTAAGTTGTCCAAGAACTTGCTGCGCATGAAGGTGAGGGGACGCTGGGAGCGCCAGACGGGACGACAGGGTCCCCGGGACCACCCGATCTGGCTGGTGGAGGGCTTGCCAGGCGGCGGGCTTGCGGGGGTCGGGGGAACCAGAGAGGTCCTGGAAAGCCTCCGTCTCTCGGGTTCATTCATTCACTCAGTGCCTGCCCAACATTAGACACCCGAAACCAAATTACGGAGGAGGGCCCTGCCTACAAGTAAACAGGCAGTAAAGATACAGCAAACTAGGGGCTGGGGATTTAGCTCAGTGGTTAGAGTGCTTGCCTTGCAAGCACAAGGCCCTGAGTTCGATCCCCAGCACCAAAAAAAAAAAAAAAAAAAAAGATACAGCAAACTAATTGCAACGGTGGTAGGAATGCCGGGACTCTAGGAATTTAGTGGTTCCTGTTGCGGGAAGTGGTCCTTAAGCGGAGACTGAAGGTAAGTGTGAGGATGGCGGACGTAGCGTCCTAAAGTGAGGAAAAAGCGAATTCTGAGAGGGAAGAAAGAAAGAAAAGAAAATCATGATGATTACCAAGAACTAAAGACAACTGGGGTGTGCCTGGAAGGCAAGTATCAAGAAGAGGGAACGTGAAACTTGGCAGTGGGCACAGCGTGCAAGGGATTTTAAGCCAGATGAAGGATGTTTTTTTCGTTTGGTATGAGCAATACGAAGCTATGGATCACGGAGAAAGGTCTCATTAGCTGTGTTACTTGCTTTTCAAAAACAGTCCTTTGGAGAAGACATTGGGGCTAAAAGGACCAGACAAGGCACAAAATTATAGTCAGATCTGCTGGGAGTTCTGATAATCTTGGTGAGGCTTGTAATTGAGGTGAGAATGGAGGGAAGTGTAACAGTTCAGTGAAAATGAGTTGTCACCCAGCTATTAACAAAAATGAGTTTTAGATATGAAAATGAATCAATTATAATGAATTAATTATAATTTATTATAATTATAATATTATAAATGAATTAATTATAATTTCAAGGTAGAAGAAAAAAGCAAGGGTAGATAAAATGAACACAGAAATTAAAACAGGGCAACCACAAAACTTTAAAAGTCAAATAATACAAATAGGAAATATTCACAGTCCTTGCTGTATGCCAGATACTGTTCTGAGTGTTTTGTGTGTAATAACCCACATAATTCATATAATAACCCTTTGAGGTGTCATCCATATTATCGACAACTGTGGCAACTGAAATAGAAGTGATATGCCTAAAGTTACACAACTTACTCTTAATTACTACTTTGATCTTAAGTACTACTCTCTACTACCTGTCATTGAACATTGTAGAAGCTGTTTGATCCATTGTAAGGCAACAATAACATAAAAATGCACTCGACACACCTGCCTACTGAATATCTATAGTTTAGCAACACGGTACTCTGTAGAGTTTTGGTACTTTACCCTGGTGATTGCATAGCTGACTGGGAACTGTGGCTCACCACTGCATCTCAGCATCACCAGACAGTATCATACTATGTATGGCTAACCCAGAAAAACATCAGAATTTGAATTAGTGGCTTTCCCACCATTATAATGCGTAAGTCAAACTATTTTAATTTGGAGATTATCTGTACTTGCGCAGAGATGCAAACTGTTAAATGTCATGTTTGGAAAGTGGCAGAATTTCAAAAAAAAGAGAAGGTATAAGTCATGTTTTGCATGTTGAAGAGAAAACACAGGATTTGAATAGAATTGGTCTAGGCTCTAACTAAGGATGAATAGAATAAGGGAGGAGGCAAACTGTAGCATAACATAGTTTATAAAGGAACTCTTTTATGTATTAGCAAAAATTGACTCTTCACTGAAGAGGGTTTTCTTTTGGTTTAATGGTTTAAAATCACATCGATTTCAGAGAAGTGGAGTAAATTGGCCATGCAAGCATTGAAAAGATTTTAGCAGTAGTTTTAGCTCTCAGAATAAGACAAATGAAGATATGCTGGGTGATTAGGGTCCTTAGACTGAAGATTGGACTCTGGAGTTAAGGAAGAATGTAATTTAAAACAGTAATCCATCCCCACCCAAGTGAATGGGGAAAGATTCATCTGGATATGAAAAGCAAAGGAGAAGAAAAGAAAAATTATTCAGGTTCTCTATCTGGTTAGCAGCTTCAGTCATTGAATTTATCAGCAGGATAGCAGGAGACCCTGTATACAAAGAGAGTGGAGTTCGCTGGAAAGACACAGAGCAGCGCACTCACAGCAGCATAGCCAGTGGCGCTGTTCACCCAGAGCTAAGTGTAGAACTGATGGGAGAGCACTGATCCCAACTCATTTGTTTTCAGAGCTTTTGAACTCTACTGGCATCATCAGCTGTTAAGGGGTAGAAGTTGATCCTGATGGGAGGTAGAAAAAAGGGTGTAGGTGGAAAGTTTACCAATATGATAGATTGGCTGTAGAGAAGGTGCTTCATTTGATTTTAGTTTCTTTTGGCCCATTGAGATATCACTTGATGAAGTTTTTCTGTAAAGGATCAGACAGTAAATAATTTAGGCTTATGGGCCAGGTTGTATCCTGGAACTGGATGAGCATGACTATGATCTGGTAAAACTTTATCCAGCAGCAGACATCCAGCCTAACCATTGTAGTTTTCCAAAACCTGCTCTGAGGCCTCAGTTGTGAGGGACCCTGACTAGCTTTAGCATGTGTTTTGAAATACTATAGTGTCAGGAGAATTGAGCTGCTACCTAAGTCTGGAGGTATTTGATTTATATCCATAGGCTGTTCTGTCCTTTCCACGTGTACCAAGCACAGACATATGTTGCTGTTTGTATACCATAAAGAATATCTACCTGACTGAAAAATGGCATGTGGGCAATTGAGCAGGATTGGTGTTTTACCACCAAAAATATAAGTGAAGAAATAAAGCATCTATGTTTCGAGAGAACCATCTAAAAAGAGTCTGGAAAAAAAAAAAAGACAAAGCTAGGTCATTCACATACAGAAGACCTTTTTTGAGCTCTTTTTGTATACCAGGTGCAGCCTTAGCATTAATAGTGCAAGGCAAACAACAGTGCTGACGCTGATTTGTTCTCTTTTGATAGTTCATGCAAAGAGGACTGGACTTGGAAACCAAGAAACAACTAGAAGAGGAAGAAAAGAAGATCATTAGTGAAGAGCACTGGTACTTGGATTTGCCAGAGCTTAAAGAGAAAGAGTAGGTTTATAAGAATTTATATCAGTGATGCGTGGGGCAGTCAGATGGAATCCCTGTAAATTTGACTCATTCCAGTGACATAGAATAGTTTCTGTCCAGTTTCTTGAGTTAGCCTTGCAAATAGTTTTCTAAAAATTAAACTTATAAAAGTTATATATGGACTTAATACATTTTTAGTGGCACCTAACCATCATTTGTGACACTGTCCTTTTTTCAACATTGAATAAAGGAATTTAGGCCATGCATCTCTGATAATAATAGGAGACCATTTATGGGAAGCTATAATATTACTGTCACGTTGAGTTCCAGAGATTAGATGTATGCTTTAGGCTGCTCCAGTTTTGTTTCATTAGGTTGAGCTTAAGGCAGATCAGGAGCTTTTTGTTTCTTTTCTCTTTTCAGTTATTTTTAATACCATTCATTCAGCAAACTTTTACTGAGTCTATATTGTGTATTCCAGTCACTGGACTAGCCCCTTACATCCCTGAGTTACTGAATTCTCATAGCGAACCGCCCACTATCGTTCTGTCTATTGAGCAACTGGAGCTTCAGAAAAGGTAATTTTCCCAGAGCCACCCAAATTATTGCTGAAGGTGGGATAACACACTAGACAGTTGCCCTTCAACCTCCAAGCCTGACAAGTGCTTGAGAAACTATTTTGAATAAAGAAACGATGGATTCACGTCATCAATTTATCTGAATCCTTCTGGAAGTTATTTATCTTTTTTATCCCCTAATAATTTCCTTACTTTAGTAAGTTCTATGGTATATGATTTTACTTGGACTTTTGTCAAATGACTGAAAATATTGCTTACTATTTAGGGGAACATGTGTGTCTTTCATTTTTTTCCTCCAGTAGTTTGTTTTTTTGACTTACTACATTATATTTCTTTATTATTTTTCCTACCTTCTCTGCACCTTTTCAGAAGTTTAGGCATCCTTCTGTAAAGATAGAAAGTGTGTCCCATCAGGAAAGATTGGTGGAAGGGACTTTTTTTCTCTACTTCTCAGAGGGAGCAGGGTACTGGTGAGAAGAGAGAAAATAATACCAGAGGTAGTATAAATGGGGCAGGTCAGGACAGGAAAGGATCAGTACTGATGAGGGGCTATAATTTAATTTGTGTCTTCACTAAAGTTGTACCAAGTCATCCAGATGTTTACTGAAGGGCAAGACAGTTTCTGTTTTGTTTCCAGTATTTTTTTTCCTCCCTCAAATAGAATATTGTTCCCTGAAATTACCCTTTAGGTTCCATTCATAGGAAGATAAAGAAAAACTTTGCCATCACTCAGCATCCTATTGATGTGTAGGTGTGTACATCAGCTCAGGATGTTGGCAAGAAAAATGCCACTGTCCGTAGAGACACTGTCAGATTGGGTAATTTGAGAGCAAAATAAAGGCTGCCAAGGTGTGAGTGGGATCCAGGGGAGCCCTTGGAGACAGTGCAGTGGCTCCATTCCAGGGCCGGAGGGTCAAGGTGCAGGAGTGGTGGCTCAATCTGGAGACAGGCTGCAAGGCAAAGTATCTGCAGGAGCTGCGACCTTATTCAAGGGCACAATCAGTGCGGGGTTGTCCTACAGCTAGAACGAAGAGTTACAGCTTTTAGCCAAGTAGATTGTAAGTTTGAGACCAACCTGGACAACTTAGCACAGACGTTGTCTCAAAATTTAAAAGGGCAGAGAGAGGGGCTATCTCAGCACTCCCTAGGTTCAATCCTCAGTACTGCTGAGAGCGAGAGTTATAGCTTTTATTTCTTGCTTTATTTCTTGGGCTAGGACTTCTAGTACAACATTGAAGTGAGGAGACTGGCCTTTTGTTGTTCTGATCTTAGGATACCATTTACTTTTTTACTCTTAAGTCTGATGTGCTCTGTGTTTGGTAGATGCGCTTCATCAGCATCAGAGCTAGCTCCTTTTCCTAATTTGCTGAAAGCATTCATAAAACAGAATTTTAACAAATAATTTTAGATTAGAAGACTATATGGTTTTTTGGGGGGTTTTGGTTTTTTGAGACCGGATCTCGCTGGGTAGTTCAGGCTGGCCTTGAAGTCACTATGTAGCACAGACTGGCCTCAAACTTGCAGCAATCCTCCTGCCTCAGCCTCCTGAATGCTGGGATTACAGGCATGTGCCACCATGCCTGGCCCACCTATATTATTTTTATTCTTTGTTCTGTTAATGTGCTGGGAATTACTGATTTTCAAATCAACCTTACATGTTAAACATACACTTTACTTGGTCTTTATCTGTAATCATTTTATTTTTTTTAATTCAGTTTGCTAATGTTTTAGCAAACATTACTACATATATTCATAAAATAGATTATAGATTTTTGTAGTCTTTGGTTTAGGCCATAAAATGAGTGAGAAGATATTCCTACCTCTTCTCATTTCTTAATTTGTATGAAATTGATAGTATTTATTCATTAACTGTTTGATAAAACTTGAATGAAGCTTTCTGGACCTGAAGTTTTCTCAGTGAAGAGTTTTTAAAACAATGGATTCAGTTTCTGTGATACAGGACCATGCCACTTTTTCACTTCAGTTTTTTGTTTGCTTGTTTTGTTTTTTCAGGTCTAGAATTTCTACGTGCTTTGTTTGTTGTTTCTTTTTTGTTTTTTGCAGTTTCCATTTATAATTCAGATTCCGTATTTCTTCATTACATTCATAGTTTCTTTTAAAGTCTTGACCATATTTATAATTACTTCAAGTCTCTTTCTTCTAATTACATCATTTCTTTGTTGATTTGTTTTTCTTCTATTTATGAGAATTGCATGTTCCTACTTCCTTACAAGTCTAGTGATTTTGAGTTTGCATGCTACGCATTATGTGTGTTAACATTGCTAACTGCCTAGATTTTTTGTCTTCCTTTGTCATGTTGAATTTTCTTCCGTTAGCCTACTAATTTACATGCCAGTCAGCTTATTGTTTTGGTAGAGTGGGTTTTATAGCTTTTACTCTTAGGACTAATTTAACCCTGCTCTTAAGGTGTCACCTTTCTGCTCAGTAGCACGGAGAATATTTAGCTTGATCTCTCCCCTCTGGCTAGACATTTCCCTGCTCTCCAAGCTCTGGTGCTTGTTCAACCTATAAATGATAAATTTTCTTTCCCAGGTATGGTTGGCTAGAAAACGGTCTCCCAAATAATATCCAGGTCCTCCTCTCTGGAACCCGTGAGTGTTACCTGGTGTGGGAAGGTTGACTTTACTGCTTTGGTTAAGGTTTAGGTGAGAGATTATCCTGGATTAGGCAGGGGGACCCTGAATGCAATCATATATTTCCTTTTGCAGTAGCCCCTCTTTTGATACCATAATGAAGTGCCTGAAGCTGGGTGACTTTAGAAAGAAAGGAGCCATTTTAGCTCACAGTTCTGGAGGTTCAAGTAGGTGACACTGGCTTCAGCTTTGCCCTCAGCTGAACTTTGGCAAGGACCTCATGATAAGTAGCGCATGTTGGGAGAAGTGGTAACATCTAGAGTTGGGAAGCTAGAGAGGCAGGGCTCAGTCTCAGACTGAGAACAACTCACTGGAGGAGACCAGCATTCCCTTCCAAGGCCAATGACCTCTTCTGATCTGAGAACCTCACACGGGCCCCACTTCCCAGAGGTCCCATCACGTGTCACATGGCCTCATTGGAGACCAACCTTCCAGTCCTTGGGGAACAAACTGTAGCACCTTGTAAGAGGGAAGATGAGAGATTCGATACACAGAGAAGGAAGGTGTGGTGATGAAAAAGTGAGTGAGATCATCCCAAGGCAAGCAGTACAAGCTGCCGCCCTAGAAGCTAGAGAGGCTCAGTGTGAATTCTCTGCTGAAGCCTCTGCAGGGGTCACAGTTCTGTCAACACTTTGATTTTGCCCTTCTCACCCCCAGAACTGTGAGAGCATAAATTTCTGATGGTTTAAGCCGCAAGTTTTTGGTAATTTGTTACAGCAGCTACAGAAAGCTAATGCACCAGGTAATTGTCCTCCCAGAACATGTCTCTAGTAGCTACTTTTCTCAGTGCTGTGGACCTGCCTGCACCTGCACAGCTCAGTTAAGTCAGCAGTGGCTCAAGGGGACCCCATAGCAGGTCGTGACTTCCTTGTGTGACTCTTGCCTGTCATCCTAAGCCATGTGTTCCACCCCCCTCGGGAGCCCTAAGCATCAGTTTGTCTACAGTTTAGCAAGGCCAGGCTGTGGCTGTCCCTCTCCCTCTCCACAGCCACTGTAAGATATAAATGTTTTCTTATAACCCGGCACGCTCTCTAGATTATAACCTCCATGAGAGCAGAAGCTTCTTTGTTCCTGGCCGTTCCCAGCCTCTAGAAAGGTACCTGCACACAGCTAGGTTTCAGGTGTGAATCTTAATGAGAAACAGCCCAGCCTCCATCAAGGGAGCCTGCAGACAGGCTTCGCTTTCCTGGCATCGCAGAGATGCTCACCCTGCATTCATGGGGGGACCTGGTGATTCCAGAGAGTCCCTTTTCCAGGGAGTCTTCCTGTTTCCAGGAGGCAGTAGTCCCCACGATGTCCCATATTTCTTTAGCCCTCTCAGCAGTAGTGTTTTTACCAGGGCAGTTCTGGAGTGTGATTTGGGTTTTGGTTCCACCACCTTGCCAGCCTTATTTCTGTCTGTTTTCTAGTTCGGCTCTTCTAGTAGTCCCCGTGTTCTTGCAATAAGTTGTTCTCTGATTATTTCGTCCAGGGCCAGTCTTTATGTTTGTAATTGAGAGTTCTAACCAATATACCCTATGAAAGCGGCCCAGGCCTCTCCTGGATTTTTTTTGTTTGTTTGTTTTTTTCCTGGATATGGAATAAGAACATTGGAATGGGTGTAAATTTTAAATAATGATCCTCACTTTAGAAACTAAGTTTATTATAAATACTTTAAATCCTTATATTTTGTGTAAGTATTTAGAAGAGGCTATATTACCCCCCACAGTTTTAGAAGAGGCTGTATTACCCACCTTAGCTTTTCTCTCCTAATGCCTTATTGGACCAACTCTTTTGTGGACCAAATCTGTGGACCAAATGTTATTTCTAACCCTGGGTTAAAAAATCTTACTGTATTTGTACTAGATCCTACTGAACGCCATAGGATTGATTTTTCATTCAAAGTCTTGACTTTTACTTCCTCTGCTTTGTTGTAAGTAGACACCCTATTAATACAGGTTTTTTTTCCCATTTAGGAGTTTTATAATAGAAGAGCAGAGTTTCTTGTTATGTGAAGATCTTCTCTATGGAAGAATGTCATTCAGAGGATTTAATCCTGAAGTTGAGGTATTATATATAATTGCTTCAAATTTTGGAATCTTGCAATTGAATTTTTTTCTGCAAGTAAAAAAATTAGGTTTCTCTTCCCTGGGTATCGTTTCTCCTCATTATATAGAAAATAACAAGTCTTGAAATACTGCCATAGCTATTTAAAGAAATTGTAGGCATTGCAGTCTAGTTTTATGGAAGAATTGAGTAGATAGTTTAATACATCAGAACACAGACACTGACGGTGCTGCTCTTACAGTCTCAACTGGAGTCTTTTACAAGAATGTCAAGATTTTATTCATATGATGATGTTATGGAAAGTTATTTTCTGGCATCTATAAATATATCTTTTCTAATGGAGAAATGTTACTTAAAATTTGTGTAATTTAACTTTTTAATAGATGGGTTTTAATCTAAGCTTATGAATAAATTTTAAGTGAATCCTTTGGACTGTCTATTTGAAAAAATGAATATTCACCTTGTAACTGAGCTATTGGTTAAAATTACCTGCTGCAGGTTTACAGAGAAGCAGAACTTTATTTAACACGTTTATTAGGTGTGATCTAAAAATGCAGTGAATGTTTAAATTTTTAAAATGTATTGCTATAAGAGGCACATTGCCATTAATCCCCTTCAAATAGACCCCCTTGTTTGCAACACATTTATCCCATCATTCTTGGCACTTTATGAAACGGTTCTGGAGTCTTCTGTCAAAAGTGTCATTAGTTGCACTCTTGTGGCTGCCTTAGTGTCCTGAATCCATTCAAAACATTTACCTTTTGTGGTCATTTTGACTTTGGGGAAGAGCCAGAAGTCGTACAGTGTGGAATCTGGTGAATAAGGTGGATAAGGATACATACAATGATTTTATGAGCTTGCCTTTCTGTTGAATGGCACTCGGTAATAGCATTCACCATATTTTTGATCATCCCTTGTGAAAAAGAGGACTTCCAGAACTGCTCCAGAAAGTGGAAAGAACAATGGGATGAGTGTTTGACGAGAGAGGGAATATTTTGAGGAGAATTAGTGACAAGGTGTCTTTTACTATAATTTCTTGAAACATCCATTGTATGTTTTGATCACCCGTGTGTCGTAAGAGCCATCTTGTCAGGTACTTGACCATCCAGATGGACATTTGTAATATAAATCTTTAGTTTTGTAAGCATCACTTGAAGAGAGCATTTCTCACCCTTGGCAGTATTGACATTTGGGGCCAGATCATACTTTGCAGCAGTGTCTTTCCTGAGCATTGCAGGATGATCAGGAGCATTTCTAGTGCTTGCTTCGGCAGCACATCTACTAAAGTAGGAGCATTTCTGGCTCCTCCACTCTACGCACTAAATGTCAGTAGCATCCACATACACTCCCCTTCAACCCGTTGTGAGAACTGCTACTCTAGGATGCCTCTAGAAAACTACAGTTCACTATACCCATTGCCAGGGTTTATTTAAAAATGATGAGTTAGTTTTCTTTTTCTCTTTTTTTCTTTCTTTGTTTTTGGGGGGAGGTTATTTTTGGTTTTTTGTTGGTTTTGGCAGTGATTGAGGAGTATACATGATAACTAAGGTATTATATTTATCTTACACAAAGCCAACACTAACCATACTTTGTTTTAATATACACGTTCTTTGCTTTGGCCCACTTTAAGCTTTAAATGGGAAGAAAAGGAGGACTGTGAGGTAAAAAGCAAAACTAGTCAGACTTACGAGTGTGCTTAGGCCAAAGAACAGGGTTTTGGGTGGGCACGCCCTCCAGAGTGTGTCCGCATGGTGGGAAGGGAGAAGCAGCGCAGCCCCCAGAACTTTGTGTGAGGCGACCCTCAGAAACTGTTTTCTCATTTGTCGGGATAACTATCATGAAAAGGTTAATAATATGAGAGAAAGAGATGGAGAAAGAGCCCTGTGGCTTGGGGACATCGTGCACAATCCATTTTCTACCCTGAAGTTTGGGGTGAGGCTAAGATGCAGATTTCATCCTCCGTATCATGGCCAGGCTCACCCTGTGACCTGTCGTGACGGCTCCCTCCCCTCCGCCACCAGAGGCATTTAAAATTACTGCCCATTGACCATTTGTACCTCTCCCATTTGACTCAAAGGTGGGAAGTTCAGAGGAAATCTCAAAAGTTCATTTTTCCTTTTCCCCTCTCATTGGAATGTGTTAGTTAAGGTGTGCCCACCTTATTTATAAGTGTCACAGAGTACAATTTATGATCTAAAATGCAATTTAAATTTTTGACTAAATGCAATCTCGTGGGACTTTGTCTTACTATTCCTTTGATTCAGAGCTGACCTCTGCTAGCACTGGTGGCAGGTATAAAGATTTATAAGAAATTCTTTAGAAATTTTTCTAGTTCTCTAGATTCTGTGATCTCAGTTTCTCTACCTTCAAATAAATTTTACACCAGTCTCTTTCATAGCTGTTTTTAGCCCTGATGGCCAGCATTGGTGTATTTTTCAGAAATTAATGCTTCAGATGAATGCTAAGAACAAAGCAGAGGAGAAAGAGGAAGATGAAACAGTAGAGCTTGATGTGTCAGATGAAGAAATGGCTAGAAGGTAACTGTTGCCTCGCGACAGCTTTGTGGCCTACCATGGCAGAAGCTGGCTGTCCTATGTGCGCGTGTCTTGATCCCCCCAGTCTACTGCAGCTTCCACCTGAGTGCCTCGGCAGCAGTCACTGCAGTCCACCTCCTGTGGCCATAGGTGAATCTGTGCCTATGGCAAGCTGGCAGTTAAGGGCTTCCTTCCAGTGCTGCTTCCACACATTCAGAAACATGCAAATCCGGCAAAGAATGTTAGCATTCTTAGTGAAATTCATAAATTTTTCCATCAGAATTGTTTCTTTGAATCATAATTTTCCTCTTTCTTACTCTTTGTTATGTGTGATTTGATATTCCTGACAAGACTTGATTTCTGCTTTTTTATTTGTGTTGTCCTAACAGATATGAGACCTTGGTGGGAACAATTGGAAAAAAGTTTGCCAAGAAGCGAGACCGTGCCAATTATGAAGAAGATGAAAATGGAAACATAAAACCAATTAAAACAAAGAAGATGTTCTTAAAGCCCCAAGATTAAAACAGATGCCTTCAAATACAGCTCAGGGATGCCTGTAAAAGCAGCGTATTTTGGAACTCATCCTGATGGTGTCTCTGTAGTTGCTAATGAGTAATGTTTATTTGTAAAGAAATGTATAATTTTGGAAACATGCTGTTTTTGAAACAGATGTGTGGTGGATGTTATACATCCTTTTCCTAATAGTATTCATCAAGAGTATAGTTCCAGCCCTTGACCTTCAAATGTACCTAGGCATAGGGTTGCTTACTAAAGATTTTTTTCCCTCAGATTTTCTTTAAACATATAGTTCTCCAGTTACTGACCTTGAATTTACTCCTGCAAATTAATGCCAATGTTTCATTTGCCCTTATATTTATATTGCTTTAAATTGTTAGTCATGTTCATCCAATTCATGCATTCGTTTTAGAACCAAATGTCATGAGAATTTGTTATATGTTAATTTCATCAAGAACAAACATACCTCTACCCTGAAGCATTTGTGTACTACCACTTCATTGTTAGTTTAGGGTAGTATGTTTTGTTGTTTAAGGCATTTAATTAAAAAAAGTTCTGCAATAAACATCTGTTTTCACTTGTTTTTTCTATTTTCTTATGCTTTCCAATAATAATTTTAGTCTTAATTCATTAATATAATTAATATAAATTTTATCCAAATATTAATTTTGTAAGAGTAGCCATTAATTTAGAACATAGTGATGTATTAAAGTTGAACCATAAGAAATTACCTTTTGTGGGGCAGAAACAGTTATCACTTCCCTATGGTATGGCCTAATAGAATTTACCACTGACTGAAACATCTTCAAGCTTGGACTCTATTCTAAATAAGTAAAGAAACACACAGAATTATGTGTATCTGTCTGTCTGAATAGGTGTACTGAGGACTTCTGAGAATTAGTGATTTCATTTAATTTTGCTCCCAGGAAATAAATAAAGTACATGTCTCCTCTCTCTAGATTTTGGTTTCTCTATGTCCTCGGCTCTGATGAGTTATGAAAAAAGTTGTGAAATTAGAGAATCTGATCCTTTTTCATTGTGAGGGTAAGAACTATGCACCTTCCAGTTCTCTGCATCTTGGAGCAGTAGCTAAAAGTCCTTTCTCATCCTATATCAGCACCACGATCCTCTGAATGGACACTATGATGTCTAGCACACCATTTCTTCTGATTGATAGACCTATTTCGCAGTACAGTAAAAGAAACAAGGTAGTGGGCTTGTGCCTTGGTGTTTCCTGGCCATACCATTTTCCCCCATCATTCACCCAGGAGCAGCAAGCATAACAGGATGGTGGGGTGACCTGCCGAAAACTCAGACATAGCGCTGGATGAAGTACAGCACTCCACCTAACAAGGGAATTTATGCTTTGACTTTATGACCACTATGTGGGGCTGTTGCCCAGTCAAAAAAGGGGTCTGGAATCAAGCATAACAAGTTAGGGGGAACAGCTTCTCCCACTGTACTCAGATTTGTTCCTTGCCTCCTTGGTGGCTTCCCAGGCAAGCAGTGCTCCCACCAGGGGACACAAGAGCGGTTGGTTAAAACAGAAATTGAGACCATCTGGTCATCTCACCATTAAACCAACCCATGAGGGAGTTTATTTACTCTTGGGTGGTGCAAGTGATCCGGCAACAAAGGGACATCTGTGCCATTCCCACACGTTGGGTGAGGGAGTGGTGTCTGGATTCCAACAAGTGAATTAGCCAGGGCCATTTTAGCAATTCCATGTCTAATAACATTTTAATGAGAAACAAGAATCTCAAGCAGGAATGAGTTATACCTCTGAGGCAACGAAGGTTTGTGATACCCTGCCAGGTACAAAGCAGAGAGGAAACGTGGAATGTGTGGGGGAGAATGAAGTTTATTAACTATAGCCTGTGAGGGACCAGTTCCACAATTTACTGCAGCAGTTACACATATTTCCTTCTTCCGTGTGTGCACAGGAGCTAATTTCTTCTCTCCCTTATTATGTTTTTTGTTTGGTTTGGTTTTTTTTTGTGGTACCGGGGATCGAACTCAGGCCCTTGTGCTTGCAAGGCAAGCACTCTAATCACTGAGCTAAATCCCCAGTCCCCTTATTATGTTTTTTAAGGAATTAACTTCACTATTTAGTCTAAAGAATTTTCAGGTGAATCTGTGACTAAATTTTAATTGTAATTAAAGATAAGAGATGAATAGCATGACTCTCCCTGAAATCAGTAGAAGTTTGTACCTCATTTTGAAGAAAGGGTAAGGATATCTTTTATACAAAGGACATTTGCAATTTATTAAGTGGGAGGAGATGTTTCTCTTGCCGCTGGACATTCGTGTTTAGATGAGATTTGTGAGGGCTGAATGTGGAGAACGTGGCCTGTTGCAGATACTAAGCTATCGCTTCCATTTGACCCGGCCTCTCCCTCCGTACAGTCACCCTTAGGTGTCCACAGGAGGTTAGTTCCAGGACTCCTCAAGAACATGAGGATGCTCAAATCCTTTATATAAATGGTGTAGTATTTGCATATAACTTTGACACATCCTCCTCTAGACTGAATCATCTCTAGGTTACTTGTAGTACCTACTACAATGTGATTACACTGTATTATTTAGGGAACAACAAAGTCTACATTACAGACACCTGAGCATTTTTTATCTGCAGTGGGTCAGGCCACAGATGTGGAACCCGCAGATTCAGAGGTCTGACAGTACTTGGCTTTTGGAACTGTTCAGGGGCTAACCAAACCATGTTTCTCCTATCCAGCTAGCTCGTTTCTGAGATCAGCCAGTGGAGGCTAAAGGGAGGTGGCAAGGGTAGAGGGAGAAGGCTTCGGACCTATCTGCTTCCTCTTTGCTACCTCTTCTTTTATCATGCTCAAAACACCGTCACCCACAGAGGGCGGTGTTGCAGTGACTTATTAATACCAGTTTACAGCTCTTCCAGCACTTGCCGAAAGCCTCTCAGAGTCATCCCAGCACCAACCCCACCCCATGCCAGCTCCTGCTCCGTTTGTCTCATACCTTAGCGTATCACACTCCCACACTCAATTCTGAGGAACTAATACTAACTGAGCAGCATTTCTTGAGTTTCATCTCTCTAGGTCCCATCTGAGCTTCTAAACTTTAACGACTTCAACCTCTTCCCTACCTGTGGCAGCTTCCTGTATGACATCTTACTGTTCTCTTTTTGCCTTTTGTATTTCTTTAGAGTCAAATTAACAATTCTTCATATTGATTTCCTCTGTTAAAATAAGAGTGCTGAAGGAGTTAAAGTAAAAATATGCCAAATTGATCTATTGATTATGTCAAGCTGAAATCATGTGAGGAACTACAACTTCACCAAGGGTTCTTTGACCTGTCTCTTCTCACATGCAGCAAGCCATAAAGATTCTTTTGGAAGGAGTGGAAGCCTAGAAAATAGCCTTGATCTCAGAGACCGGTAGTTGGGATTGCAGTGAGCCTACATAAACGAAACCTTTGACGTAAACCTTATCTTTCACCAGCTTACACTATCTGTGTATCTCTTATCTCATGCCTAGAATTTACTACCTTAGTCCAGATCTTCATTTGTTCTGTCAGTCCATCACAGGTTTATTTTTCTGTCTCTGTAAAGTATATCAGCACCATACTTTGGTCATTTCCTCAGAATTCACTCTCTTGTGAAGATCTTCATGTACATATAAAATTAATAAAACTTTTATGCTTTTCTCTTGTTAAGCAGCTCTTATATTAATTGAGCTCCTAGATCTATCCAAAGAGTCCATTTAAGAACTAAGGGAGGTAGAGAGCCTTCTTTCCTCTAAAGTGGTTTTTATTTCCTTACTAGATTTTTACTGATAAAAACTCATCCTAAAGTAGTAGTATCTGTGAAGTCAAGGATTTGGTGAACTCGAATGCTTATTTCTCTGCTACACATTCAATTTTATAATCATTAAAGTAAAAGTTTTCCTCCCATTTCAATTTCCTGGGAATTATCTCACACAACCAGCAGTTCTCATGTCACTTTGAGAAAATGCTGCCCCAAGACCTTGATGCCTTTTGAAGGGCTCACCAAGACATTGTATCCTTCTCCTTAGTTGTCACGCTGCTCTGCTTTAGGGGAGGGACTGTGCCTAGAAAGGAATATGGCCCGTGTTAAACTTTCAGTAAACGTTTCTTTAGTGAATGAATAAATGAATGAAATCAGCTGAGATGGCTTGGAAACAAATAGGCCCACAGAGCCTACTTAAACCACCGTGCTGTGCAAATAAATGAAGAACAAGACCAAATAAATGAGAAAAAGCAAGGCTGTTTATTCTGTACTTGCTATAGCAAAGGGGTCAGCCATCATCACTTTCATTTTGGCAGAGCCTCAAAGGCAGGCAGAAGAGTAAGAAAGCTTTACAGATGTTCTTTTTGAAAGGAAGGCTGGGCGTCACCATGGCACAAGCCTGTAACAGCACTCAGGCTGAAGCAGGAAGATCACAAGTTTGAGGCCAAACTGGGCTACACTGTCTTAAAAAATTAAAAGGACCAGGGATATAGCTTTCAAGTAGAGTGCCCCTAGGTTCCCAGGATGACCAAAACAAAAACAAAAGCAACAATGGAAAGATGTGGGGGTGCTCTAACTGGAGGCTGCTGCCCTGAGGAAGGAAACTGAAAGCAAGTTAGGGGAGGGGTGGAGGGACATTTAGGGAAACCGTCAGTTAAGTTCAGTTAAGTCCTAGCCAAAGGGCTATTATTATGGAAGTTATTATTTAGTTTCAAAGATTTTCACTAGACATAGCTATCTGGCTTCCCGCAGGTTCAACTTACACAGCAAACTGGCCACCTAAGTTGTTGACATAGATAAGGGGCTGGTTCTTGGGCAAATTGCTGCAGGTTGTGGGTTAAATTCTGTCTTTGTATATGGCCTGGCCATTGTCCATTCATGCTCTCAGTATCTCAGTACTTAGGTATATTTCCAACTGCACCATAAAATACAAACAACTGAATATGTCCCTGTGGAATGTGTACCCATCTCTATAGGAAGACATCTGCAATGGAATCAGGGAGTTTGTGGCTTTGGCAACTAACGGAGTCACCTGTTCTGGAGGCAGGTACTTCAGTAGTTAGCACTGCAGAAACGAGGCCTCTAAATCAGATGCCTGGAACCTCCTGCCATCCCAGATCTTGGAGAGGAGCACTGAATACCACTGGCTTGTGGATATGAAGTTCAGCTTGACAGATAATCATCATTTCATTCTTATGACCACCCATTCACGAATACATTGGTTGATCAACTCTATCCAGTTGGAATATTTGGAGAGGGTGAAATGTGTAGTTATATGGTAATTTCAAGAAAATCCTCTATAGAATGTCCACTTTTGAATGTCTTTTATAAAAGCATGAAAGAATGTCTTTTGTAAAGATATTTCCTTCCATATCTGGAAAATTCATTCATATTTTCTCAGTCTTGGCATCAGAGAATACACAAATGTCTTAGCATTTGAATCAAAGGTGTCCTGGCAACCTTACAAAGAGATTGTGGTCCAGTCTACCCTCTCCTTGTGGGACCATCCTCGCACAGATGGTTTATTAAAATTATATGATAGCTAGAGGACTACAAGCTTCTCATTACATATTAAGTTTTTCTTTCCATTTTAGTTGTTATGAAAGCTACTTACCCACAAATGTACCTTGTTTATCTCTGTTTAGACTAAAAAATTTGCACAGATAGGACACCTTTTTTCAAACCAACAGCCCAATTTTCTGTCCCAGAACATTCTTCCAACATACTTTGCTTGGTGGCCCCATGTTTTTATTTTCCCCAACAAAAAGACACAGTGAATTTCAGGATACTGATAAAAGCAAGAGTCCTTGGGCTCAATCTACCAAGTGGCACTGTTCTCCTTATGGTATATTTGATCTGGAAGGCATTTCTTGCTAATATCTCTTCCATCTGCATCACCTAGATGAGAGAAAGACCTGCAGGGGTGACTCTACATTGTTGCAAAACTGTAGCAAAATCAAAGGAGACTATTCAGGCAAGGAAGACAACAGTCTAACAAATATTGACAGACTTTGTGTTTCTCTGACATCTCACCCTCCTTGCCTGATCTTGCGAGGTCTCCACCCCCAATACTCTGTCCTCTGCTCTGATCATTGTCACTGATGGTTATGTCATTAAATATAACCCCTGCCTGGATGCTATCATCGACACATCTCTCATCTCCTCTCAGAGTCTCATTTAACCTCACTGGGACATTGGGATGGCCACAAATCAAAAATGGACAATAGCATAGAATTAAGTCTCGTTCCAACCATGGGTCATATTTGGAGACCACAGAAGCAGAAACCCCATGCTACACCAGGAAGGTGACGCGAAGCCACACTTGGCTTTCTCAGCCCATTTCAGGTGTTTAATTACCAAGGGTGTAAATAACGGTGGGGTCAAGATGCGACCTGGAGGAAAATGCAGCCAGAGAAAACAGCTGTTCTGACGGATGTTCCCCAAGAGCAGCCACTGTGACAGCCATGCTAAGGATAATTTTCTTAAATGTCGAGAACATCCCTGTCATCACAGGTTTGTTTAACAAATACTGAGGTCTAACTCTGGGCTAGGCACAGGATAATGGGCTGGGCATGTGAAGTATTATCTCCATTTTGCCCTTGAAGAAACAGAGGCACACAGGCATTCAGTATATCCCATATCACACAGCTTTTAAACCACTGGATCAAGACTTGAACCCAGATCTACTGACTACAAAGCCTACCCTCTTTCTTATATCACACTGTAGGGAAAAAGGAAACGAATGTAACTGGGAAACAAGGATGAAACCACCTGGGCCCATAAGACCCTGATATTTTTCCAAACAGAATCTTTCAGAATCACATTGTTCTAGGTGGTATTTTTTTAATATTTCCCTTTTATACATCGACTTTTTTCAAATGTTATATGTTAATTTCACATTAACAACCAGTTTTAGAAGCAAGTGTTTTTTATTTTTTGTTTTTGGCTGCATAGGGTATCCTCAAAATATTAGTGATATTAAGAAAGACTGTACATGTGATTCTATGGTAACAAAAAAATGGAAAAGCAATTATTTAATGAGGGCACATCTGGAATATAACTGTTTGTCATTACATCTTCATGTAGATCATAGTCTATAAAATATAATCCCATTTTAAATCAAGCATTATACTTTACTCTTTGTCTGGGTCCAACCCCAAGTTCCTCACCCAGTGTTTTGCAAAAGGTAGGTGTTTAACAGATAATAGTGGATTGAATGAAAAATATTTTCTATTTACCCAACCTCACATACGTGTTTTTAGTGACTCTCTTCCATGAATTCATCTAATAAATACTTCTATACTTCAACATTTTCTGTCTGTCTAAAGGCATATATTCACAAAATCAAAGTCTTCAGTTCCAGGCTCAAGAGTAATGGACTGAATGTCAGTATTTTCTTCAAGAGATCAGAATTGGGACATTGTTATTCTGGGACACACCTCTGCCTCAATCTCGGCACCAGTTCTGACCCTTCTGTGAACCAGGAGATATAATGCATTTGAGGATAGCAATTCCCAGAAATTAACTCTGGAGTTTGCTTTATCTGTTAATATTAGGCTAGGGAAATTCTCAGGCAGGATGTTAAAAATGACAAATGGCTTTTCTGAATGCTTATGGGAAAATAGAAGAAAGACAGACAGAGACTAAAGAAAGAACTATGTAATATTTTATTAGAATTTAAAGAAAAGTTTGAAGCTCCAGGTAGCTGCTTTTCTAGCAAGCAAAGGTCCTCAAAGTAAGAAAATGCAAAGATCAAATCTGAACCATCGTCAGTAAAATTTGGTCTCAGGGCAAATATTGAGGTAAATCCTCAAAGTCAAGTGTGCAGCTGTAAGACCATTTCTTAAAATGTTAAGAAGATGTAAGGGTGTAGCCTCCAAGCCTCTCCTTGCTGTGCACCACTAGATTCCAAGGACCGTAGGGGAACAGAGTGTCTCGGAAGATGATTACATAGTGAGAAATAACTGAAACACCAGCTTTAAAATGTCTGCCATCTTGTGTGTGGGAAGTGTCACATCTCACTGCTATTTTCATTTCTCTTACTACTGGTGAGTTGGAGAAGTTTTTGTGAATCCCCATGAAACTCTCCTCCTCTTTTGTGGGTTGGATGAGAAGGATTGGAGAAAGAAAAAATTTCTCCAAATCAGCCAGGATAAATCAGTAACATGGGATAAACTACAGCGCAGATATTGATAGAGATAACTTCAAGGGAAGAAAGAAATCCCAGAATGTTGTTACAGGCTGGCTCATCCTTATACAAAATAACGATAACATTGTAGCTCAATTTAGGAGGCTTATTCAACAGATGATGGCTTCTATCCCCTTGATTCTGGGAAAGGTGGCATATGAAATTGCAGAAATTACAATCCATAATGCCCAGATGTACAAGGCTGAGGTTGCTTCTGTCATCGCTAGCCAAGGTGGCAGAAGCAACCAAGGGTCTCCAGCAGAAACTGAACAGGTAACCAGTGGAACAGGGGATTTAGCTCAGTGGTTAGAGAACTTGCCTAGCAAGTGCAAGGCCATGAGTTCAATCCCCAGCACCAAAAAAAAAAAAAAAAAAAAAAAAAAACAGTGAGGACGAAAGCTTCTAGCCCCCTAATCAGGCAGAGCCTCCCAAGGTATTAAGGCTGGGGATGGTGGGGATGTCAAAACACACTCAGCACCTGTGGACTGGCAGCCAGTCACTTTCAAATCAGAAATTTGACAGTACCAATGTTTGTATCTGGAAGCGGTAGAGGAAAACTAAGGAATGTCTGAAGCCTCTCTGAGCCTACTTCTCATAGATAAAGCGACTGCAAAAACCAAAAAAGCCACTAAATAGATGCCAATGATTGCAACCATGGAAGGAAGTAATAATTTTGAAGCTAAGAAAAGCTCCATTGAATATGAATTATGTATGTTGCAAACTTATTGGTTTTATTACTTAAAGTGTTAGAATTAGTACTATCTTATTGCAAAAGTTATAATTCATATTAAACCAAAAATTCTCATTCATATTAAATCAACTCAGTATAAAATTTAAATATACACTAACTCACTCTTCATTTCCTTGATGAAGAATAAATATTTTCATTCTTAAAAAGGAAAAAGGAGGAAGAATGGAAAGGTTTCTTTCTTTCTGCATTGAATCTCTTTAAGAGGACAATAAAGAGACTGACTTCAAGTTGAGGGCTATAACAATGTCGGGAACATTGTAAAAAATTAAGACAAACCTTCACTTTACAGGTGTCTTTTTATCTTTCAGATCTATCAGCTTACTAAAAGAATTATTGTTGGGACTGGGAGTTTAGCTCAGTGGTAGAGCACTCACCTAGCAAGTGCAAGGCCCCAAGTTTGATCTCCAGGACCCCCCCAATAAAAAGAATTATTGTTGCCAGTTTTAGTCCACACTCAAGTATTATTTATATACAATAGGACGTGATTTTCTTTTTTTCTTTTTTTTTTTTTTTTTTTTTAAGACGAAGACTCTGTTGCCCGGGCTGGTCTTGAACTCATAAGTGCAAGTGATCCTCCTGCCTCAGCTTCCTAAATAGCTAGGACTATAAGCACACACCAGCATACAGGCCTCAAGATACACTCATTTTAAGTCTGCTAAGCCCTATTTAAAGATCTGATCTAAAGAAACGTAAGAAATGGCTTTTTTCTGAAGTTGTGGAAGAATACCTGGCCTAGGCACAGTACACCGGGAAGCTCCGGAGACTTAACTTCTTCTTTGAACAGTCCTCAACTAATCACTGACTATAACTGGTATCCACACACCCGTCACCATTCAGCAGGAACAGTTCTGAGATGTGTCCTGAACACTGCACTGTAGAATTCCCCAAGGACGAAGCTGCAGTTGCCCTCAGTGCCTGACCTAACCAATAAGGTGCTGCTGGTTGGTGCTTTCCCTTCTTGCCTCCTCAAAGTTTTTCCTCCAAAATGAACTGCTTGAAGTTTCCTCTCAGGCTCTGCTTTTCAGAGAACACAATTTAAGACAACAATTCCAAATAGACATTTGAATAATTGTTATTGGTCATTTAAGGATAAACAGACAGATATAGATTGAGAAATAGGTAGATGAAAGTGTGGATGGATGGGTAGGTAGATAGATAGAGAATAGGTTGATGGATGGATAGATGATCCATAGATAATCAGATGGATGGATGACTGGATGGACTGATGGTAAATGGATAATGATCAGATGAATGGATGGATGGTGGACAGATGAGTGGTTAATACATGAAATTAAGAATCATTGGAAAGAAGCTTCAAGGACTTTTTTCTCTGGAAGGTCTATATTGATTAAATAATATTTTTATTTAATGCTTTAAAGTTGCTTTTAATTTCTTTCAAATACTTTTATCATGGAAATTTTCAACCCTATAAAGAAAGTAGACTGGTATCATAAATGTCCATTACTCATTCTCTAGTTCAAAAATTATCTATTCAGCCATATTATTACCTCACTGTTATCAGACTCATCTACCTCATACTGTATTATTTTGAATCAAATCCTAGATGCTATGCCATGCAATCTCAATAAAAAGTAATAACAGTACTATTATCACACCTAAAGTAATCATAATTTCTTCATATAAAATATTTGAACAATGTTCAATTTTCAATTACCTAATGAATTCCATTCCATACCTAATAAATTTTTACAGTTTAAATCAGATTCTAGATGAGGTTTCCACATTATAACTGGTTGATATTTTCATTAAATCTCTTGTACTCTGTAAGTCCCTGCTCCATCTCTTTTTGTCGCCTAACATTTCTTCATTTTTTGTTTTGTTTTGTTTGGGGAGTTCTGCGGTTGTTTTATTTTGTTTTGAGACAAGGTCTCTCTGTGCAGTCCAGGCTGGCTTTGAACTCACAATCCTGCCTAAGCCTAAGGTGAGTTTCTTGAGTAATTACTTGATATATCTAATTTAACAAAAAATTGGCTCAATGTGATGCAAATTATGCTTTTGCTTCCTCTGAGTCATGCAATTTATAACCTTGGATTAAGCCAGTGCTTTGACATGATTTCTTATTGCCTGCAGGATAATGTGGGAAGCCTTTATTTATATTGTAGAAAGTACTCTCAAAATGTAAATTCTTGGAGGCTGTGTAAACAGACATATGTATATGAAAGTAAAATCAAGGGCTCTAAGAAGCTGGGTTAGTAAAGTAAATGAGAAAGCCATAGACGCCAAATTACTTTATAAATCTGGAAATCTATCTTGTCATTTCTCTGCTTCAGATGTTTCCATGGGTTTCCATCACACCAAGAATGAACTCCAGTGCTCGCTTCAGCAGCACATATACTAAAAGAATGAACTCCAGATTCCTTCCCTTGCCCTTGCATTCACCTCCCAGAGTGCCCTCTCCCTCCCTACACCACAGCCCCCTGGCTGTCTCTCAAAATTTTCACCACATTAGAGTGAATTCACTTGGTGTTTTTTTGCCTGTGTAGTGTTTTTCCTGATTCTAACCATGCCTGCTCATGATGGAGGGCCAAACACGTATAGAATTTCTAAGTTTCAAAACACATAGTCAAACATAAAAGCAATGAGCAAAATGTTTCAGTAGCCACCATGGGAAATTAGCCATACCACCCAGAAAGCAAAAATCAAAATGTATAGTTGATATGAAGACTTAGACAAGATATGTATTTCAGGAGCTAGACCTTCAACTTGTGTTCAGAAATAGAATCTCTCTTGATGATAGGTCGTTTGGGTATGAAGTTCTGCATTGAAATTTGTTTTCACAAACATGGAGACCAAGAGCTACTCCTCTTCACAGACCTTCCTAAAAGAAATATTGAAGAGTGGATTTAGGAAAATAGAGTTTTGTCCCACAAGAAGCATCAGCGAGGGCAGAAATCAGAAAACATTGATTTGAAAAGCTAGATACACATCAATTCTAAATTGTTCAGTCATTTGAAAAATCTAAATAAGCATTAATTGTAAGTAGTGTAATGATCTGGTTTTAAAAATAATTCCAAAAAAAGAAAAGCATGAAAGATGGGAGGGAATCATTTTGAGGGAACCTGAATTATGCTAAGGGTATCATTTTCTTTAAGAGGAGACTAGAAATTCAAATTTATGTAAACATTATTTTTTAAATATAGATTTAAATGTTCATGGTAAATTTTTTAGTAACTACCAAAGGAATCGAAATAGAATATGTTGAGTTAAAGTAGAAACTCGAAGAAAGCTTAACTTAGAAGAGGGCTGACCAGGGGTGCACAACAGTGGTAGACGCCTTCCCTAATATGCTTAAGGCCCTGTGTTCCACCCCCAGCACCACAAAAAGAGAAAAGAAAGACAGAAAAAGAGAAAAAATAAAGACGCAATAAGCATATGGCATTGGCATGAGATAGACAAACAAATCAACAGAAATCAGAAATACAAGGGAGTTCAGAGATAAACCAGCTTTACATGATCAGTGATCTTTCGACAAAGACGTTACAGCAATTCCGTAAGGAAGAAGAAGGCTCTTTAACAAGTGGTGCAGGAATAACTGGCAACCCTTAAGGAAAGAAGGATGCTTGACCCCTATTCCTATCTGTGTGGGCTGTATATATGTAAACATTTCTCAAAATTCATTGAGTCATATGTTTAAGAAGTGTGTGTTTACTGCACATAAAATATTGCTCAATTTAAAAATCTCTACTGGGAACAGTTACATCTGATTCCTTTTCATCTCCGTGCCCCACATGTTCCTTCCACGAAGGGGCCCCCCACAACCACTCTTGGGAGGTCACATTTCAGGTCTCAGTTCTTCGCCCTTCCTGCACCACATCCTCGTCTCTGGAGAACGCACTTTTCTGTCCCTGGATGTGGGTTGTCTACATGGCATCCTGTGGCTAAGGGCATTTAGGTGGGAGTGGAAGTGTAGTTTCTGCTCAGATGTCTCATTGTGGTTTTTCATTTCTCTCTGGTATTCAGGCCACTGCCACGAAAAGGGCTTCCTTTGTACACAGAGAGAGCTCCACCGTGTCTTCAGGCTGGAGCCCTGCACAGACTCAGAGTGACCCAGGACCAGCCCAACCCCCAGCTCAATGCAGAACTGCCACACCAAACTCAAGCTCAACAACTGGTCCACAGCCGATCGCAGACACATGAGAGTGAACAGTCATTCCAGCTGCCAAACTAGAATGGTTGTTACTCAACACCGTGGAGGTCATAAATAACTGATCCACAGATTTGGGTATGTATGGAGGTCCTGAAACCAATCCGTCATCGATACAGAGGGACGACTATGTCGAAGGCTGAGGATGAGACTGAGCATGAGCTCAGGAATCTCCCTGTATGCCAGGTGTCCCATAACTCTCGTTCCTTCCCATACTTTCAACATTCACATCTCTTAGGATCAAGTCTAACCACCTGCCATGGCTGTCAAGCCTTTCCCACTCTGATCCTTCCCTGCTTCGTGTTCACCTCCTTCTATACTAAGCTCCAATCAGCAATTTCAGCCCCAGGAAGCTGAGAGCTTGGCTCTGAGGCTGTACAGCAACTGCCTCTCCCCTTGCCTCTTCTCTTGCCTGCTTAGCCCTCATGCAGCTGGTACCTGCCTGCCCATCCTGCCTCTCTCTCTCTCTCTCTCTGTCTCTCTCTCTCTTTCTCTCTCTCTCTTTCTCTCTTTCTCTCTCTCTCCCCCCTTCTCTCACCCCACCATCCTCAAGAAGTTTTCTCTGACTCCCTGGTTAGATTAGATGGCTGATCACTGTATCCTAACTTGGCATTGATCACATTCTTAAATATTAACCACCATGTACATGAGACAATGTTCCAATCATTTTACATGCATTAACTCATTAAAGACTTCAAACAAGCCAGGTATGGCACATGCCTATAATCCCAGCACTCTGGGAGGCTGAGGCAGGAGCATCACAAGTCAGATCCCAGCCTGGACAATTTGGCAACCTAGTGAGACCCTGTCTCAAAATAAAAAAGGCTGGAGATGTAACACATTGTGGGTTCAATGTCTACAATGCAAAAAATGGAAAAGAAATTTAAAAAAACTATAACAGTACTCACTATAAAGTAAATACTCTTATCATTCAGTTCTTGAGATGAAAACAATGAAGCACAGAGAGGTTGGGAATCATGCTCAAGGTCACACAGCCATTAAGTGATATAGCCAATATTTAAATCTTATGTCTGAGGAATTAGGCTTCAGAATGTGGGCTTTTCATTACTATGCTACTACCTCACTACATCATTTATGACATCTAGCACACTGCTGTCTCCTAGAAATACACTGCAAGCCATATTTGTAATTTTAAATTTTTCAGTAGACATTTTTAAAAAGTAGAAATTAATTTTGGTGATATATTTTGTTTAATCCAGCATATCCAAAGTGGCAGCATTCCAGCATGCACTCAATATAAAAGATGATTAAATATTTTTCATTCTTCTTTTTGTAATAAGTTGACCAAGCACAGTAAGTATTTCATACTTGACATTATGTGTCATTCGGGGCTAGCCACATTTCAAGCACTTCATAACCATGTGCACCTGGTGGTTACCCTGTTGGATAGTGCAAGTCTTGTTCCTCATCCGTCTGCCATAATCCTCAAGCCGGAATGATACCTTATTAATTGCTGTGACCTCTTTTCTCAGTGTAGTGGCTAGCACATAGTGGGTTCTTTACAATTTTGAAAATAATCTATTAGACATGTGGGCCTTCTTATCGGCAGGTGAAACCACTAATCACTCTCTCCTCTCTATCACTCTAACACTCTAACACTCACTCTATCACTCTTTCAACTCCAAAGTATCATCTGATTTTTGCCTTGATTTATTCTACCCTCTTTCAGGTCAATTTACGCAAGCCTGGGGCCACAGGGTGACCCCCAAAGTCAGCTGGGTTTGGGGAATCAGGGGGACATACTCCCATGACTCCCCTAATCTGTGTACTATCCCCCAGGAGTTAACATTATAATGTCATGGAGCTATGGATGATGTGTCATTCATTAGGCACCGTGCGCATTCAGAAATTTTACTCTCTGAGCTCTGGCTCAGTAGGTGAGGCAGACTGATTGCATGAGCGGCTCCAATTGCTTGCCCCTCCTTGCACATATTTGGCTTACTGTGTGACTTCACTGCTCCTTTCACTGAAGTTGCTTGACCTGCTCTGGCCAATAGAATATGGAAACTTAGCAATGGGCAAGTTTGAGCCAAAGCTTCAAGAAGACTGGCGTGTATCAACTTGTCCTCTCTGTGCCTTCATCATTGCCTTGAGAACATGCCCAGGCTGGGCTTCTGGAGACTGAGAGCTCTGAGGAGCAGAATTGGGTCATCCTCGATGTCCCTGCTGAAGGCAGCTGCCACACCCAACCAGTCCACCCCGGATGTATGACTGAATCCAGCCAGGATCAGCAGAGCCACCTGGCCTCTTAATCACAGACTACCAAGTGACAAATCATTACTGCTGTATGTTTGTTACGACGCAAGGTTGTGCCAGTTCATAAGTGCCTATTGTGTGGTAGGCACTCCAAAAGATATTTTCAATATATTTTTTCACTCATGCCTGTCATTTGTAGATGAAGAAATTATGCAAACATTAATTGCCCCAGACCACAGTTAATACCTATCCCAGACACATCTGAACTTAATTCTATCACCAATGCTCAAATATTCTTTTTTTTTTTTTTTAGGAAGACCTGCCAAGCACTGATCAGACATGCTCTCTTAAAATGAAATTATTTGGGGTCCACAAAAATGCATGTAGAACCAGAACCTGTGAGTATGTATTTGGAGATAGGTCTTTATAGATGTCATCAAGTTAAAATGAGCGCCCACTGGAGTAGGATGTGCTCTTACCCAGTGACCAGGCACAGAAGAAGGAAATACAGTACACACGGACATAGACAGAAGAACACCATGCGAAAACAGGCAGAGACTGGAGCAATGCTGCTGCAGATCAAGGAACACTAAGAATTACCACCATCTCCCAGAAACTGGTGGCAAAAATAAGATGGCACCCTAGAGCTCAGAGACACCCTTGATTTCACTCTAATGACACCCTGATTTCAGGCCCCTAATCCCACAAACAAGTCTTTGTTGTTTTAAACCACCAAATTTGGGGGAGGCCTTCATACAGCAGCCCTAATACACTAATACGTTGTCTTCTAAACCAATAGTTTTACCGCCATTTTTTTTTGGACAGTTAACCAAGGTAAGAAATAGTAGAGTTGTTAAGAGCACGGCTCTAGAGTTGGACTTCTAGAATTTGAATTCCCCACCCACCATCTGACCTGTGATAAAACATACAATCTCTTTGCACCTGTCTTTGTCTCTCTGCGAAATGTGGATGATAATCACGACAGCTTGGATGAATCTCCCAGTAACCATCCTGAGTGAAAAAAGCCAACCTTATAAGGCCATAGTCTGTATGACCCCCATTCACATAAAAGTTATGAAATGACACCCTTCAGAAATAGAGGACAGGTCAGTGGTTATTAATGGTTAAAGACGTAGAAGGGAGATGGGTAACACAGGAGATCCTTGGAGTGCTAGAAATGTTCTGTGCCCTGCCCGGATCAATGACAACTTCCTGGGTATAAGACCATGCTGATGTTTTGCAAAGGATTACCACTGAGGCAAACAAGTCATTGACAAGGCTATTTCTTTGTATTGTATCTTATGACTGTGTGTGACTCAGCAGTGACTTTGAAGTAAATATTATAATCTTTTCTAAATGGAGCTCAAAAAAGTACCTGTCCACATCACAATTTGTGTTAGTTTGTATCCTGAGGAGTGAATGAATTAACCCATGAAAAAAGTACTTCATACAGGTCCAACGGAAGTGCTCGTCAGTCTCTATTATTAGTTGGCATTCAGCTATGTCCTCTTCTAGAGCCTTTTCCAGCCTCAAGTCTTGAGCTTCACTCATGTACATGGCACACAGACTCTGTCACACCTTTCTCATTCTTGTGATGCAATCTGAGCTGGTGACCATCCACACAGGTGATTTAGCCATTATGACAACTGTCTGCAGCCCCTAGAGCCCTCAGAACATCCTCACACCCAGGCACCTCCAGCAAGAAGGTGCTCTTCACAGAGCAAGAGATCTGGAAGTTCTGCATGGGTCCCAGCAGCAAGGGAAGGCTATAGATTTGCAATAGGGAAAGACTAGTTAAAGACACAGAAGACTACCACCTGAAACCTAGAAACTCCATTTGACCCAGGTATTCCACTAAGGAAAGAGGTTGCAAAGAAAGCTAGTTCTATCAACACTGGGACTTTCAGTCTCCAAAACTGTGAGAAAATATATTTCTTTTGTTTAATCCACTCATTCTGTAGTATTTGACAGCCCTAACAAACTACTATACTGATTGTATCAAATTATCCTTCCGTCAGTAATATATGAGTATTACCAGTTAAGGGTCAGTTCTATTCACACGTCAGCCAACACTCAGAGACAAGACTTGATGGGAAGGGGATCAGGTTTTATCATAGCAAGCTAGCTGATTAGAAAATGGCTGGATTCTTGTCCTGATGACCACTTCAAAGAATTCAGGTGCGTGAAGGGTTCTTTTTATGTGGGGGCAGCGGGGTAACAAGGCTGTGGGTTGAGTTGTGCACCTGCCACTCAGTACCCATCTTTGTCATTCAGGGGACATTTTCCTTTCTCTTAGAACATTCCTGCAAATGACCTTCTGTTTCCTGGCTCCTCCTGTAATATTTTAGATAAATACAGTATTCTCACACAAGTTAAATATTATTCTTCTTTTAATTAGAAAACAGGATTGCAAGTCGTTGGCCTACACTTTGATGTTATTAAAAGACCACCAATTGTTCTAGGTTCTGAAAAACTAAGGAAAGATGCTGATTAGGGTGTCTAGAAACCGATGTTTTCTCTCTTTATTTCCTTTCCTTAACAGCCAACATCTCAGCCACTTAAAGAGTTTTTTCCCTTTAAATTCTACAATACTAGGTAAAAGGAAAAACAGAATGATTTTATAAAGGGCAGTTTTGCAAAAAAAAAAAAAAAAAAAGCTAATTTGGAATAGAATGGCATGAAACAAAATGGTGTGGTCATTACCACAGTTACGTGATCATTTGAGTTGCTCTACATCCTCACCAACACTTGGACTCATCTGCTTAATGTATGTTAGCCATGTCAGTGGGCAGGAAATCATATTGTATTGCAGCTATAGCATTCATTTCCCTGACAATTAATGAGGTAGAGTAGTTTTTCTAGTAATATCCATTTCAATGCCTTCTTTTGTGAAGTGCCTGAGACTTCAGAATTTGCTCCAGAATTTCAGTAACTTCAGTATTGTGGGTTGTACTGAATTTACCTTGAAAAAGTTCAATGTTAGTCAAGATTCCCCATTGCTGCTGCTCTACAGCTCACTCCATCCCCCATGCTCATGTTTGTTGAGACCTTTCTGTATATGCTGACCATTTGCTACCACTCCCTCCAGTACCTTCCTCCATACATGCTTTCCTTGGCTTCCCATCAGAGACTCCTCATCTTCTTCCACTAGACATGTTTTACCAGGCTGCCTCCTGCAAAATGTTGAGGACAACAAGGTAAGAGATAACAACAACCCTCTTTGTTGTCAGTTTGGACTTTGAGACCACAAATTTGCCCGCCTTTCTGGGTGTTGCATCAGAGTCCACGTGGTCATAGTGAAATGGCATACTTTAATTCAGCTTTAATTCCACCCTGAGAGATGGGTTAAGCAGAATCCAAGCCCATCCCCACTCCTTTTCTCTTCCTAAATTCGGTCTAATGACCCCTTTAATGCTTTTGTTAGTCATAGCCTGAGCATCTGCAAATTGCAGAAAGAATGTTAACTTTCCTGCCTCCCCCTTACCCTCAGATATCTACTCCCTATCAGCACTCAGACCCTGACCTTTGCCCCTTCACTTGTCAGTATAATGATAAAACATCCTCACTAAGACCCCTGTATTTACTCAAGTTACCTAAACCTTATCTCATGCCTAGTACCATAAAACCCATTTTGAGTCTGCAACTTCTAAATCGCCAGAATTCAAGAAAACAATGTATGACTAATGTGACATAAGATTAATACCAACACGCCTATGTAAAATTCTTTGTACTAAATTATGTATAAGGGATGAGCAGGCAAAGACCGAGGGTCAAGAGCATTTGCACGTGAGCACCTCTCACTCGCCAGCTAATAGATTTGACTCAATTTAACTTTTTGTATTTGTCTTTTTTTTTTTTTTTTGGTGCTGGGGATCGAACTCAGGGCCTTGTGTTTGCAAGGCAAGCATCCTAACAACTGAACTAAATCCCCAGCCTAGCTTTTTGTATTTATGTGTCATCTCTCTCGTGACCAAGTGGAGTGAGACTGGGCTGGCTGGTGGGGCTGGCTCGGACTTCCACTTCAATAGGGTCCCTGAAGGATTCCTCCTCAGGATCCAAAATCATTTCTGGTGCCCTTAGAAAGAAGGCCTCTCCAGAGATGTAGAATGAAAGCCAGATTACCATTTTTCTTCTCCAGTTGCTATCTGCTCATTTCCCAGGATCTGATGCTCACTCGGGCCTTTTAGGACAAATTCTAAGAAGGTCATGACAGAAACTATTGCACAGTGTTCAACCAAGCTGATGGACACGATTGCACAGGTTGTGCTCTTTGCACATACCCTGCCAAGGAAAGAGGGGCCCAATATCCAGCCTCTGCTCGCCTTACCAAGTGAGCCATTCTCAGAACTGCGCGTTTAAGGAACCACCTTCTACTGATTTGTAGAATACACTTGGAAGGCAGAAATGCAGCCTGAGGAAAGCAAGAATGGACTCTGGTTGTAGAAGCTCTGCAACATGCAGAGCCTGGAGGGCCTGAAGGCAGGCAAAATAGCGTTGCTTTACAGGTTTCTCTGAATACAAGTAAAGGAAGTCAGCCTAAAGGCATGGGCCAGCTTCTAATGAGGCCTATTATCTGATGTTCAGTGAGCTAAACAACAGGAAATCAGACACAGCCTCTGCCCAGCAGGTTCCATCCATTCACTCAGCTCTGCTCCCAGTTGCCTTTTGAACCTCTGCACCTCGGCTGTGCTGAGGTGTTTCAAAACCAATTACCAGATGAAGCTGATTCTATACCTCGGACGCTACTTGTAGTCCAGAGCCTGCAGACCTGGTGCTGAAACTGTCCCCTGGGTCTGACTCCGTGCTAAGGGCATGGTCAGGGCTGGACAGACTGTAAATCCCAGGGTTTGGGTTTCGGTGACTTCTAGGAAGAACAGGCATCTGAGTGAAAGGCACTTGGGCTGCCTGAAATGTCCTACAGCTATTCAGGAAGACCTGTTGTCCCTCTTACACCTCCTGGGCCAGTTGCTAAAGGTTTCATCTCTATTGGCTTCTTTTCAGAAGCACCGGGGGTGTTTAGGTTGGTAGGTGGAGTTTGTATCAAAGAGTTGGTCTTCCCCATTCTTACCCTGGTAGGAAATAACTAAAATCAGGAATCCCCAGTGATTAGGTGCAAAGAGCTCCCTGGATACTCAGTTGAATGTACTGATCACATATTCATATTAATAACTGTTAGTTTATTTAATTACTGCTAGTTTCTCCTCCACATTATAATGTCAACTCCAAGGAGAGCATAAAGGCAGCTCTTGTGTTCCCAGATGTGCCCCCATTGTCCAGATGTGCTCTCACACCCTACACAGGGTCAAACTCAATTAACACTTGTTATACAAGAAGCTAGTGGTGCAGTAGGTGAAAAAATGAAAAAGAAAGTCTGATTTGGGAGTTGAAGCAAGACGCTCTCTTGCTTCGTGGCCAGGTGAACTGAAGGGACAGCCAAGAGATTTGGAATTTGTGTCCCAGATCAGAACGAAGAAGGCAAGACAGCAAGAAGTCACAAAGCAGAAACATTTGAGCTCTATTTGGGGTGCATGGGATAAACAATATATGAAATACATAATGAAATTATGAAATATTTCTTGCCTGAGAGTGTTCTTTGCATGGTGTTAGGACAGTTCTATGGAATGTGTTAGTGGCCGCTCTGTCACTATAACAAACATCTGAGATTTAAATCATCTGTAGATTACTTACAATCCCCAATACTATATAAATACTATGTAAATAGCTGTTATATTATTTAGGGAATGATGACGAGAAAAAAGTGTGTATATATGTTCAGCAAATTTTTTATATTTTAAATCTGCATTTGGTTGAATTCCTGGATGTGTAACCTGATAATACAAAGGACCAACTGTAAATTTCTATTTCCTACACAATATCTTCTGGGATTTGAGGCTGTCTCAAATCCAGTTTTGGACCCACTACCCCTTCCCATAGCTTCTCACCCAGGGCTGTTGCTTTGTGGTCTATCCAAGTGGGATTTTCTCCCATCTCTCAGCAAAGTATGAATTACACTGTCAGTTACAATGAAGCAGAAGTCACAGGCCACCAAAAGGTAGAGATGGCTTGGGATGCCTCATGCTTCCTTTCCTGCACACTGTTGCGATTGCCCCCTGCTATCTGCTCAGCCTCTGTCCCTTGTGCTTTTCTTCAACTCCATTTACAGCTGCCCTAATAAGGAGAATGTTCTGTTCCCTTGCATCATTTCACTGAAGACAAAAATTAAAGCTCCATGATGACACTGAATTACTGTTCCTTTTCCTTATTTGAAACACTGATGAACCATCTTCTCCCCGATTTTTCAAAGTATATATGTCAATTATAAGTTTCAAACATGAAATTTTGACAATTTAAATACTGTGTACTTACAAGAAAGGATGTTTCAACGAAGGGCATTTGTACACTGTTTTCTCCCTTCCTGATGATGGACATGCATTTATGGGAAGGGGCTTAGAAGCATTGAAAATTTAGGGAATTTCTTCAAGTCAGAAATTCTTCATTTAGCAACTTTGTTACATTCAGTACGAGGAAGTCTCCTGGTACTTCTGGAAAAGAGATTTCCTGAGAGCTGCTAATGAACTTCAATAAAGCTTGGGGACAAGTACATGTCAGATGAATGCCTTAGGATTAATGAAGGATGATTTCTTCTCCTCCTCAGTCCTAATTTTTCCTTTTCTCCTGACTATAACAGATTCATTTGCTGAGTAATGGACCATATATCTTTATAAGTACTAGAAGTATCCATTGTAACTAAGAACAAATTTCCCATCCCCTTCCAAATTCCTTATCCACTTAGTGCACAATTCCTTATGTCTGCTGTTATTAAAACAACACATGAGCATGAGATGATGGGCTTTGAAGACAGGTGACTTGTCTACTGTCCTTGTTACTTCTCATTACTGAGACAAAATACCTGACACCCAAAGTTAAAGGAGAAAAGGTTTATTTTAGCTCACATTTTGTAGAAGTTTCAGTCCATAGTCAGCTAGCTCTAAGGCAGGGTGGCACAGCAGGGAGGCTAGGCAGAGGAGAAAGAGTCAGTGGCAGAGCAGCCAAGAAAGCAATGCACCTGCCTTCCATCTTTCCCTTTATATTCCATCCAGGTTACAAACATAATGGTTGGTTCCACCTATAACCAGGATGGGACTTCCCACTATCCACAGATAGGATAATGCTAAATCAATCAGTAAACTAATTAGTTACCACACACCTTTAATCCATATTCACACAGCCTAGATCCAGACACTTCCAAAAAGTCCCATCTACGAGCACATGAGGCTTTGGGGGCACACCAAGATACAAGCTATAAAATCTATGAAAGCCAGTGAACATCCACCTATGGTGGAAAAGAGGTAGGTTCCTTTGACCTCTGACCTTTCTTCATTGATAAATGATGTTTCTCTAGTTGTTTTCTCATGGCTGAGCTGGAGCTGTGACTGAGTCAGCCACTCATGGGACAAGCTGTCTGGAACTTCTGAACTCTCCACTGCTGTTGCCACAAGCTGGAAGGCAAATTAGTTTCCTCTCTGACATGAGTTCTCATCCACACATGGTGGCTACATGGAGCACAGTAGCACAGTGCTTAGAAAGAGTCTAAGCCCATATCTAGGCAGCAGTTTCCTGGAGGCTTAGCCATCCCTACCTTGACTGTCACTGTCATCCAGAGCTTGGAATTAAGGCAAAAAGTATTTGCGGTGTTTTTAGTATGCTCTGGCATTGTCTGAAGGCTCTCTCACAGACCATCTGACTGAGGAAGTGTGGCTTTGCTTGCTTTCCACTTATGTATTGACCCAGCTCTGTAAAAGCAGATATTAATTTGGAGAAAGCTGAGAGGAGACAAATTACTTTTGTCCAATAGGGATGCAAATGACTCCTGATCAATAGAAAATATAGCCTCAAAGATTATGAGTGTGTTGCTTCACGCAGTTTTACTGATTTTGTAGTTTGTATGTAATTTAGCAGTTTATTTCTCACATCCCTTTTATAAGAAGCAGTATATTTCCATGTCAACTTTTCATCTTCCCTCTGAATCCAG